>JANHGD010002134.1:64561-82066 GCA_027560375.1 Imantodes cenchoa
TTCTAGTGTTGTTTTAAAAGATATCTACTATTTTATAATATAGAGAGAGAGAGAGAGAGAGAGAGAGAGAGAGAGAGAGAGAGAGAGAGAGAGAGAGAGAGAGAGAAATAGGGAACAAGAATGTGAAACACAAATAATAGCTAATGTGTTCTTGAATAGAAGGGCACTTAGTATAGATTTCTAGCATGAGCTATTATTCAAAAATAGTAAACGACACCAAAGATGTTTACTTAATCCAAAAATGCTATGTAGTTGTACATACTCCCAGGAGATTTCATCAAAATGCTTTGAATTGAATATATTTTAAAGCACTCAGAAAGTAATTAACAGAAGTTTATAAATGTTGGCTTCCGTGATTCAAAATGTATTTCCAAGCCTGGTTGCTTCACAGGAAATTAAGGAAAATAGAGGAGGAAAAACCACAGGACCTACTTTCAGATAATTATACTCTTAAATGACATGCTTTTGCAGCAACTTTTTAAATCATTTAATCATTCAAAAATAATTTTGTATATAAAAAGAAGGGTAAACATGAACTGAGTAATTTATAGAATAGCTGATAAATTACTAATGGTAGAAAATGTAGATTTCTAATCATAATGAAATCATTTGACCAATGGGGCACTTGCTGTCCATAATACTGCTGGAAAGAAAAGGCTATGAGCAGAGAATTTATTTATAAATTATCTAAAATATATACTACTACTTGTGTTTCAATCAATAATATGTACATTTGTGCATTGTGCACACATATAACAAAGAAACCAAAATATCTTTATGCATTTAGTTAACCAAAGGTAAACACCAATTGGGAGGAGAAACAAGTTTTAATTAAAGTAAATTGAATTCTATTTGATTAGGATGACTATATTTTAAAATATTTATTCACAGAAGGCAATAAAGATTAACTTTAGAGAACAGAAGGAGACTTATATATTACAAAAATCAAGCGAGCAATCTTAGATACATACACGTGTAGCTTGGAGTAAATCTTACTAAGCTCTATAATTTACTCCTGAATATCAATCCAGAAAATACTGTATTATAGTATTATATGAAAGCAGTTTACAATATTTAAATTATGTAGTTAATTTCTCTGCACACCAACGGCCCATTGAAAATTTAATTTTTTAGAGCCATTTCTATAAAGCCTAATTTTTGGCCTGTTTAGTAGACTAAGGGTAAAAAAGCTCAAATTCATATTTCTAACTTTCTTTTTAATATATGATATATATGATTCAGCATCCTTAGAGTCAAATGGATACTGTGATTAAATGCTACTGTTCAAACATGAATTTAAAGGCTCTGTACTTGTAGTATTTAGTAGTGATATTTTATTATTTATCTGGAGTTCCTAACATGGAACTTATGAGCACTGATCAATCAGTGAATACCTGCCTTGCTAATGGCCAATGAATACTCACCTTCCTAGAAATATAGGTTTCTTGATTCCCCTTATTTTTCAATATTATTTCTCTCTAATAATATTTTTCAATATTATTTCTCTCTAATAATATTTTTCAATATTATTTCTAAATTTGTAATACGGTGGATGGAAAGCTAATATATTATAAAACACAATGGCAGCATCACTTTTATTTACAAAAATGTCTTTTTAGTACCACTGTAGGCCCTAGAGTAACACTTAGAAAATGATTCATGGATCTGCAGTAGTACCAGGCTTTACTTCCAAATGGCTTAATAAAGGAAACTAGCTGATGTATAAATGGGGAGCATCCAGAGGGGAAAAAATAACTGATACAGAGCATTGTCATCAGTTTGCCTTTTGAAAAATTGTTATTTTATCCTCAAATTGGGTTACTGAAATAGCCATTTGTGTCTTCTAAGCACAAAACAAAATATGCATATATTTGAAAGTTTTCTTTCTGACTTAGAACAAAACATGGCTGTTTTGCACCTAAAGTTCACGTAATAGATATATGCTATGCTGTGGTAGTTTTCAACTAGGATGTATAATATGTATTCCTGTATTTCATAACACTGTCAATGCTTTTCAGGGAGTATGCAAGCAAAGTGTACATGTAGAAAGTTGGTTTGATTTACTTGTTACATATGTGACTTTGTGTTAAGTCAGTGGCTTTTCAAGATTTAACCAAAGCTTAATTTAATTAGTGAAATAGCATGGGCAAACTACATTGTGTAACAGATGCATGCAGCAAAACATGAGTATTCTTTTTTACACAATGTTTGATAGGAAAGGGCACTCCATAGAAGAAGAAAACAGTATTTAATCTTTTCCTAACAGTGTATTTCCTCTTTAATTTCCTTCCCATTTTCTATAGACATCCATGTCATACTTTTGTTCCTAATTAGTAGTTACTTAAAATCAATGGTGTGTGTATGAACATTTATGTATTTTATATTTGTGCATGCTTATGAATATATCTAGATCATATCTAGAAATCATATCAGAATATTGCAGTTGGGAACTAGTGTTTTAAAAACAATATATAAGTCTTGTCTTCCATTAACAGTTAATCACAGTTGGTATAGTAATTCCCACATTATTTTAACCAAAAATAATTGATGGATAATCTATGATAGATTATGGATTGGCCCTTAAACTCCTTTTGTGAAGAAATAGGACAACAATCTCTCCACACAGAATATTAGTTCAATTAAAATGTTGCAGCAACTATAGCATGCCTTCATAACAGAAACCCGCCAGAACCATCTAAAAAATAAATTCAGTGGTAAGGAAGGATTTGAAACTCAGCCAGAAGAACTAAATTATTTTTCTCTCTCCTCATACAGGAAAGGGCTCTTTGAGGTCACTCAACGCTATGTTTCTTTATGAAATGACCTCCTTGGTCCGTCCTATGGCTCATGTGGCATGAGTGATCAATCAAAAGCTTAAGGAGTTGGCAGTTATGGGGAGGCTATGGGGAGTATTATGTTTCTGTCCTTTTATCATTTTCCTTACTCAGTTTTTCCAAAGCTTTTTGTTTTGTCACTTCCTGGTGCTTGTTCCACAATTCTACTCAAGATGCAATGCAAGCAGGAGAGAAAGACAGAAGAAGTATCAGATGCTGATCAGAGGTGGAAATGGAGGGGGGGAGACAAAAGTAAGCCACCCAATCCTGCACTGCCAAAACAGAGATTAATGAAAACTGGCATGTGAAGAAATAATTCTTCTTCCGCTAGATCAGGAGCAGAGCCCTCCATTATCTTAATAAAGAAATATTTTTATAAAGAATCACATGCAATTTGGTGGGTGAGAAAAATAGCTCTTGAGACTCACCCACCTGATGTCATCTGACTTCACAGAAATTACATATTATAAAAAGATTTTGGCAAGCTCTTTATGCTCAATATTCAAATTACTTCTGTCTCCAAAATAATACTTCTAGCCAACATACTTTTTTCATACATATTTAGTCTGTTCAAATACTGCCCCCCCCCCCAATTTAACCAATTCACGGTACTCTCTCAGCAGTGTTAAAAAAGGATATTCTGAGAGAGATCTATATAAAAAGAGCAATATTTGTTTAGAGTACAAGCATCTCAGAATTAGGTAAAAATGCAATCCACATGGCAAGCTAAGAAACCATTTTAGGTTTGCATTTCTGCGTTGAAAAAAATGTCAGGAACTTCTAGATACTGGCTTAGAGGTACAATATCAAATCAACTTGCTAGAAAATTAAGTTCAACATTTAACTTGAAAGCATAATTTATGGGAGGTAGTAGAAGCTAGGAAATGTATAAAGGAAGCTTGAAAACCTATTTCTTACCAAAAAATTTTTAAAAATTGAACTAGTGGGTTGAATTATTTCTTACTATTCTGCAATAAAAAAGCGAACATGGGAAAACAAATAAAAGAAGAAGTTGATTTAGAAGTTATTGAAGGTTAAAGAGAGTGGGATTTCTGTGATGAAACAATGATAGAACAACCTGCAACTTCTGGAAAACCAAATCCATTCCCCCCATAGTATATTTGGTAGAAGAACAACTAACATCTGTCTAAATATGGCAATTAGTATTTATATAGTTTTTACTATAATGTAATAATTACCATAATATCAATTTTTATTAAGTTATTCATATTAGATTGAAAATGAACTCCCATCTTCACTGATTTGTCTAGTACTAGACAAACATAGAAGAGCTGTTCATATTTCCTTTCTTACTGTCACTGATGGTTTTATGTGCGTATTGGTATAGGATTCAGTAGTTATAAACCTCAAATTAGAGCAGATGAATAGTTAGCAAAACAGTTACATAAATGAACTTTCAAAAAATATATAATCTTTCTGTAGTGACCTGAGATTGAAAAATCTCTGTTTCCTTTATACATAGATGGTTATTTCTGCTACAACTCTTCAAAACCTGTTTTTTTTTAAAAAAAAAAATCCTGAACGGCAAAAATTTAAACAATTCAGCTAACAGAATAAACGAAGAGACAATTGTTCGGAAAACTGGCTAAGTGTTTTTCTGCATGGATGGTGCAATAATTCCAAACCTAATGCAATTATATTTCACAGAGTTCTATATGTTACTATATGTATTTTGGCACAATCATTTGTTTCTTAGAAATACTTAAGAGGATAAAGCATTCAATGTAATTTTGCTGGGAAAAGGAAGACAATGAGATAGGAATACACATGAGTCAAAATGCACATAACTGTAATCTATTTATACCATACAGTATATACATAGCACCAAGTCTCAAAAACTCAGTGGGATTTACTTATAAATAAAAATGGATAGATCCGACTGTAAAATAATTGCCCGCATTTATCTATAAATCAGCCAATCCTTTATATGTGCACTTCCAAGAAACATCCCATTAAAGGACAGACAGCCAATTTGCTTATAGTAACGCAACTAGATGTAATTAAAGTCTGTGATGTCAGTATCATATTAATAGCCTCCGAATTTTTTAAAAAAGAAATTAACTCATCCAAAATGTTGAGTTGATTCTTGTTCAAAATGGGAGACGACAATATATGACTAGTCTTTGCAAACCGAGTGAGAGTGAAGCGCATTACTAGAGCAATGAAGGGAATAATGTTTTAATGGGAAAGATGCAAGTAGATTCTAATGCCAATGCACAATCACTTTCCTGCATTCCACATATATTTAAATACACACCAATAGAAGCTACAAAATTTTCCTCCTTTAAACTCCTTGTGTCAAACTCCCTTGGCCCTTTCCCTGAGAGGCCTGGTGCCCTTGGCATGAGCTGAGGTACGTGTAGTTGCACCTTGGGTTTCGGTTCCACCCTCCTGGCTAAAATAGGATCTTTGCCAACCGGAGTGATTGCTCCACCTGTTGGGCTTCGCTTTCTTTTTTCAGGCTCTTTAAAAGAAAGGAACACAGAGAGATAAGCAGCCAAAAAAGAAACCAACACACACACACCCAAGTAAATATGCCAACAACAATCAGAAAGAGGGAATGAAAAGGAATGAGAGAAAGGCTTGATAGTGTTAATAGTATTAATTCTTTACAATCATGAAAAATACTCTCACTTCTAGATATCATCAGCAGTTAGAGAAATTCACAAAATACAGATACATAATCTAATATATTGAAACTTGGTTATTTTAAGGATGGTCCCTTCTAAGTTGAATTTAACTGGCTATCAATTTGTGACTTGGTGTTTTTTTCTAGTTAAAGAAAAAATCCCCTCTAACCAGTAACCTTATGATGACCTTACAATGAAAACTCTTGCCAAACTTAATGTATCTGCAGTATCAGGTCAAGAAATGTTATTTGCCAATGCTGTTCAGCAAGTTGGTGCGGGGGGCGGAGTTACACAAGAGGTGCTGCATTGGTTGGGAAGGCACATGAGAGGTCAGTGCTGGTCAGGGAAAAAGAGGTGGCACGAGTCTTAGGAGGCTGGCAGGGAAGACATGCAGAGGTTTCTTCCTGTCCCATCCTCCCTCCATTCCCTTTCCAGCAGGAAGATAAGTAGCTGCTGTCTAATAAGAGAGGGAGCAACGGATTGCAAGACTGTCACAAATTATTGAACATGAAGATCACGTGATCACAGCAGCAGCTAGTAGCACTGAAGCAGCCACAACTTTCCCAAATTTCACTCCCTCAGGTGTCATGGATCCTGGATTTTGGACACATTTTAAAAGTTAGCCCATTTGAGGTATCTAGGTACCAAAATTGTTGCCTTATGATGCATCATTTCACCCTGTTAGTAATGACAACGAGACTTTTAGTAGCACATAGATTCTATATTGGAACTTACATGTTGTGTTACAATTAGATTAGACATCTTAAAATCATGGCTGGCTTGTATGCAGAAGAATACATATGTATTCTATATGTCCATTGTTATGAAACTCTATTTAAAGCAATGCCCTGTTATAGCATTCTTCCTCACCAATCAGGCCACTACTGATGGAAGTCTTGTTTCATATAATAAAAGAGATGTATATATGTGTCAGTGTCAACTACTTGCAGAAGTAAGTGACATTTAAATATGGGGTGTCTGTTAATGCAAAAGATAAACAAGAAATGTGAATATAGGTTTATTTAATTCAATCACTTCTGTCCATTTCCAGCTTCTCAAATAAGTATGGAGTAGGTCTGTACAAACCATCTGAAAACTGAGCAACTTTTGCTGATTGCTCTAATGCAGTGGATCCCAACCTTTTGGGTACCAGGGGCTGGTTCTGTAGGGAGAGGTTTTTCCGTGGACCAGAGGGAATGTGGTTTTGCATTCTGTCTGCATCTCGTGGATGGGGTTTTGCTTGTTTGCATCGCTCAGTTTTTGGCACACCGTGGCCCACTACAGGTCCACAAACCAGAGGTTGGGGACCCCTGCTCTAATGCTTTTACTGTTCAATCAAACAATATGTTTTGCAAAGCACCCTTCCAAATGCATGCACAACTCTAATCCACAGTCTTCTAGGAACACACATCTTGAATAAATCACTAATCTCAATAACCTCAGACCAGCTCTTGAGGATGCCACCAACGTATATGCATTAAATAAATAACCAAATGGTTATTCATTGTTTTAACCAGACAATGACTTGTTGAAGACAATGAATAAAGACCTAATTAGAAAGTCAAATATGTTTGATTCCTATATTTTACATTGGAATTGATTCAATGTAATCAATTCAATTGACTCTGAAAACTTCTGGTTTTCTTATCACCTCCCATCTCCCTGAAAGATTACAGAGAAGTAACAACATACAAGTTCCACCTGCTTTGTGATCCTTTTTCCCTTGACCGATTCATGCAATAAGCCTGGTTGATAACGAAGGAAGTATATTGCATTCACTGATTGTCTCATATTCATAACAGTTTAATCATTCCCCCGCTGCTTCATAAGCAATACAACTGAAACATATCTTTTTAAAACTTATTTTAATGGTAATGATCAGCTTAATGCTGATTTGCTACGGTAATAAAATGACCTAGTGGAATATGCAATATGAACAAAATGAATCAAAATATCAATCAGGCAGTTCCATATAACTTAGTGCTTCCCAAAGTGCTAAGTTCCTTCATTATCCAGAACCACTTATCAGAAAGTCCTTATTTAAATGTCCCTCTTGTGATTAGGTAATAAATAGATTGGTATCATTACCAAAAGAAAAACTACTTTTACACAAACTGGGGTAATTTACCTAGATTTGAGAAGCATTAACTCAGATTTACTACAGCTAAATTTCACCTTTAACATCATACCTCTTGAGTGAATACCGGAAGTATGAAAAAGGATATACACCGACTTAGGGATCTAATACTATTTTTTGCAGGGCCCTCACTTTACTTCTTGAGGGAAGGACAATGTCTGTCTGTTTTTGCCTGCCTATTTCTCTCAGTCATTCACACAAATATTTCTTGACACCAACAAAACAAAGCAAATAATGTATTATAACTGATACTAATAATTAGTCACAATTTCTTTATAGCCTCTTTTTGAAGATAAAGTTCATGCAATTATTGACTGTGGCAGACTAAATTTAGTTCTGCCACATAAGGCTTTTCACAGTATTTATAGTATTTATACACTCATTTTTAGTATTTTCTTACCTTTGTTATAGTAGTGAGTATGAGCTATTTCTAGCAAGCCAAAGACACTTGCCATGCCTCCAAGTCCAGCATTTGCATATGACTGCTCAAGGCTTGATACTGTACATTTTAGTAAATCCAGCATTCCTTTGTAAACCTTTCGGTTAATCTCCTAAAACAAAAAAGCTCATCTGTAAGAGTGCTTTGTTCATCAGAAGCCAATTCCACAGCCTTTTCAAGATATTATTCAAAAGACCACAATTCCCTTGCATTTTAATTCATTTTCTATAATTTAATTATGTTATCTGTAATTTAAAGTATCATATATTATTAGTCCTTCTATCTCAATATTTTCTAAATTTCTTAACAGTATCTCTTCAGGACACAATATGCTCTTAAACTGGGCGTTGTTTTATGGTGTCTCTATTATTATTATTATTATTATTATTATTATTATTATTATTATTATTATTATTATTACATGGCATTGTTACATTAGCCAGGAAACTGCAATTGCAGAGTAGTAGTTTGGCTGCCAAGGTACCGGCTCTGTTGTAGGAAACGGTTGTATGCTTCCCGTGGTGCGCCACAAGAGGGAGAGCTGACTTCACACCAGAAAAAAAGACAAGTGGCTCTTCCTGCAGCAGCATCCAAGGCCCCTTCCCTCCCCAGAGCCACCTCATAAATGAGTGCTGCATCCAGGAAGGATCAGAGGACAGGAATCTGACTGCCTGCATGATGTACCAGCTCATCTCTCCATTGAAGTGGTACCTATTTTATCTACTTGCATAGAACATGTTTTCATATTGTTAGATGGACAGAAGCTGAGGTGCATGATGGGAATCACCGTGTTAGAACTCAAACCACTGGAGCAGAAACCATCTCCAACATCATTAAGCCACTGAGCCACCACACTTTTCGTATTTCCATTCCTTTCTCTTAAAAATGGATCCCTGAAAATGGTGGTGATATTTATGCATATTCTCTCACATCCATCCATATATGCAGTATGTATGGTGGGCCCTCAGGGATGGAAGCTCACTGAGTGACTTGGGCCAATCTCATTCAGGCGAACTTATTTTCACAGATAGTTGATGGGGGAAAACTGTCAAAAGTTTCTGTCACCTTCAGCTCAGGGGATATAAACATCACAAATAAATATCTTTGGCTTTTTGTTTTTCATCTACAAGGAACTACTTGTCAAATGGCATCTAGTTCTATTTCTTTCCATTTTCAGATTCCAACCTTTAAGCCAGTGTTTGGACAGAACCTTTAAGCCAATGCTTGAACAATTTTGGATTAGACACAAGAGAATACATTGAGACATAGTTAAGGTAGAGATATTACTGACTGATGAATCTGAGAATCCTAGATTTGCATATTCACTTTCAATTGAATTATGCTTTCTCTAAAGCAATTGATTCTTAGACTAAGTACCCAAGGATCCATCAGGCCTCTTTAATGTTTTTTAATGTTATGATCTTTTATGTTATGTTCATACTTAACTTAAAAATTCCCACTTTTCTCAATCATCTGTATCCTAGTCATTGTCATATGCTTTATGTGTGACTGTCCCTAAATCTACTGAAAAATATCTGCTACTATAAAGCTGAAAAAAACCACTGGGATATTTCCTTTAACTCTATCATCCACTCGGACTTTAATGGCTGATGAAAAGGATTTGTTATGAAAAAGAGGTTTTACAATGCCAGGGATGCTTTTATGTCATAATATTTTATAATTCTGTTAGTGACTGGGAATCTACAAAAGTTGGCAATAGAGAAACTACGTTAATAAACAAATAATTTCTGAATGCAAATTAGGTGCTTCAAACTAAATAATTGGTTAATATCAGGGGTGGGTTCCTCCCGGTTCAGACCGGATCGTCCGAACTAGTAGCGACCCACTGGTGATGTCACTGTCGGTGCCGGTCCGTGGGCGCCGCAATATTTTTTGTGCAATTTTTAGCGATATTTTTCCCCTCTTCTCTTCTTCCGCTGCTTGAAAAAGGGCCCTACCACCCACCCCCGGGTTAATACTCATATTTATTTCTTTGCCCGAAGCACAGCTGATCAGCTCCTCAGCTATGTTTCGGGCTGAATCCTGCTACTGAGCATGCGCGGGAGCAAAATTGCACGAGGGGATATGCACGCACATGAGTGTATTGAGCGCGCATGCGCGAAATGTCACGATGCGAACTGGTGGCAAAGGTAAGTGGAACCCACCCTTTTAATCCTTATTTCTAGTATTGTCTTCTTAAACTTTTTGTGATATCATTGGGCATTCTTTTGCCCATATGAATTTATCTGGGAAATTAGCTCATTCAGAGAGGTCCATCTCCATTTTCTACTATCAGTTGGAAATAGCATTTCTCAGTTAAGCTGACCATACAGGCAGTCATGAACTTACAACAGTTCATTTAGTGACCATTCGAAGTTACAACAGCACTGAAAAAAGTGATTTATGACCATTTTTCACACTTATGGCCCATGGTCACATAATTTACATTTGGATGCTTGACAACTGACTCACATTTATGATAGTTGCAGTATCCCGGGGTCACGCTGATCCCCTTTTGCGACCTTCTCATGAGGAAAGTCAATGGGGAAGCCGGGTTCACTTAATAGCCATGCTACCAATTTAATAACTGCAGTGATTCGCTTAACAAATGAGGCAAGAAAAGTCGTAAAATGGGGCAAAACTCATTTAACAGATTTCTCACTTAAGAACATAAATGTTGGGCTCAATTGTGGTCGTAAGTTGAGGACTATCTGTTTTGAGGTTCAGCTCTTAGGAAGAAAACATTTTGCCAAGTACATTTCATTAGAAGGTACTAACAATGCTTTTTCAGCAAGCAATTTCCAACATTTGCTCCATTCCTTTGAATTATTTAATTCTTCATATTTTAAGACTTGTAGTAGCAGTTCCCTTGTGAGCCACCTTAAATAAGCTTCAGTGCAGAAACTCACAGCAAAATTCATTCATGGATGGATGAGGGGAAAAAAATAAAAATAAAACTAACCACATCCTGGACAACATCCTGTCGAGCATCCTCCTCGGACTGGATAGTGCGATTAAGCTTACTTAACACAAACATACGGAGTTGCTCACTTTCCAAGAGACGGCGTACTCTCTTCATGTTTAACCAACCAATTCCTTGTCCATCTAGGACATTGTGCACCACCTCTTTCAAGAACTGTTGATTTTCACTATAAGAAGGATATAATAACAAAAAACAAATCAATTCAAAACATCTATAGCTTTTCTATCACTATGTTATTATTAAAAGAAAAATATTTTTTATTTTTTATGTGTAATACCATTCCTCAATATCCTTGGATGGCAAGACTTAAGAACAGAAAACATATTATATATTGTTTTGCTTTGTGTAGCAACTTTAAGCATCAAATTTTTAAAGAAAATAAACATATATTGATTTTTTTGAAAAAAGAAAATGTTGCCTTAAAGGAAGAAGCCACTTTGGAGGCACAAAGACTCTTAAGTAGTGAGGGATAGACTATTACATAGTCATATTCAGAGAGGAAAATGGTAATTTGTGGGAAGAAGCATATGCCTAATACCAAATGCGGCAGTATGTCTACTAATGAGAGCCAATAATGTAAGAAAGTCGTATTTCACATGTTATGGTACTTATTAGGAAGTAGGAAGGAGGGAGAGAAAGAGAAAGAAGGTAGAGGAAAGAGAGGAGATAGAGGGAGGGGAGTGACATGAAGTATTAGGGAAAAACAGACAGGCAACAAAATTATAAAAGGTACAAGATTAGGATGTTTGTTTCTTGTTTATTGGATAGTAATGTATAACTATGTAAAGTCTGATATGATTAGACATTATGTGAATTTCGTTGTATGAGTATACTGTGTATATACATACAATGACAATAATAAAGTATTTACAAAAAGAAAAAAGAAAAGAAGCACAAATGAAGGAGGAGAATGACTTACAGCAGTGATGGCGAACCTTTTTTGGTTCGCATGCCAAAAGGGGGTGTGCGCACGCTAGCGCATGCCCACATACCCATTCCCTCCCACCCATGCATGCGCCCTACGCATGCACACAACCTCCCCGCCCCGTGCATGCACACAGGCCTCACTGAAACCTGGGACGGTAAAAAAATGTCCAAATGGGCAAACTGGAAATTTGGAAAAATGGATTTCCCGTTTGCCCGTTGTGCTGTTTTTCACACTCCAGAGGCTTCAGAGAAGCTTCCTGAAGCCTCTGGAGTCCAAAAAACAGCACAATGGGCAAACCAGAAATCTGTTTTTTCAAACTTCCGGTTTGCTCGTTGGGCCGTTTTTCACTCCTGGGTTTCAGGAAGCTTCCCTGTAGCCTCTGGAGGGTGAAACAGCCTTCCCCAAGACCAAAAATCATGGGCTAGCATGCCCATGTGCACTAGAACTGACATAGGGCAACACTTCGCCTGTCCTCCGATATGGCTCTGCGTACCACCTGTGGCACACGTGCCATAGGTTCGCCATCACTGCCCTAGGGCCTTAACACTGCAATTGTGTTAAGGTATTCATGCATTGGGAGAGCCATGTTAACAAGGTTAGCCAATGAATAAGCATAGCAATTAAGCCAGCCAATGGGAACTAACCACGTCTGAGTCTGTGCAGAGAATAGAAACTGGAACTTAAGCTTAAGGCTGGATGTGGCTCCAGTTTACTCTGCACTCTCTTCTCTGTACTCTCTGCTGAAATGAAACTAACTCCTGCTTGTGTTTACTTAATGGAAATAATTGAGACTGTATAAAGGCTTTATAAAGTTGTTCTACCTTGAATTAATATTATTGAGCCATTTTATCAACTTGAAATTTTGAGCCATATTTTTTGTAAAGCCCAAAGCAATTGGCAACACTATTATCCCCCTATCTTCATATCTTGAACATACATTTGCTATTCAGTCTTTTGACTCATAGGTCCTCTGTCATGATTCTGCCTCTTTTCCTCTTTGTGTCTGTAATACTGTCATTCTAGCATCGCTTTCAAGAATTGGATCTTTTTTTCAGCCTCACTCTCTAGCAAATCAGACTTTGCTGAAAGAGACTAATCTGGCAAAAGGCTTACCCAAGTTGGATTTTGAGACTAGTTTCTTTCAAACAACCACATATGTTCTTTCAGCCCAACCTGAACCCAACCCGGGGCTGATGTACTCAAATTTTATAGGTGATTCTAGCTTTGTTCTAAAGCAATGTTTCTCAACCTCAGCAACTTTAAGATGCATGGGCTTTAACTCTGGCTGGGAATTCTGGGAGCTGAAGTCCATGCATCTTAAAGTTGCTGACGTTGAGACACATTGTTCTAAATCAAAGGTCTTCAAACTTGGCAACTTTAAGACTTTTGGACTTCAACTCCCAGAATTTAGTCCACAAGTCTTAAAGTTGCCAAGTTTGAAGACTTCTGTTCTAAATAATTGTGAGAGAAAACTATCAACAGGGCAAAGGGATGAGAAGTGAGTAGCTTACCTGAGATAGTCTCTTCGACAGAGCTTTCTGCCCAGTTTATAATATAGTCTCCTTCCCACTTCTCCAAGTCGGCACCCACATAAGTCACAGTTCAGACAATCTTCATGCCAGTACTGGTCAATGGCTTTAAGGAAGTATCGATCCCCAATGTTTTGCTGACAACCTCCACATGTTAACAAGGAAGGGGGGATTTGGAGCACCTCATCCACTGGCTCCCTAGTTGAAACAAATCAAAGCAATCATTCCAACCTGCAGAGAGTCTAATTAGGACCAAAATTCTATCCTGCTCAAGAGAGAACTAGGTACAGAAGACTCAGACATTTTCTACACTAGCAGAGGAGGATATAGTTTCGAGTATAGAATTTGAAATTGTCACCATCTCAGGTTGCCTTTTTGTTAAAGTGGGATTGTATTCCTCCAGGATGACACATTCAGAAATGTGGAGTAGTGGTGGTGGGAATACTTGGAAAAGGACTGAAAGAAAAAGCTAAGAAAACTCTTCAATGATGGTGGGACTAAAATGGCTTACATGATCTTTAGCCATTCCTCATTACTGCAGAAGCAGTATAAATTAAACATTGTTTTAAACTTACTGTATATTGTTCTGTACAACTAGTAAAACCCAATTTCATAAATACAAATATTATAGTATTTCCGTGCAGGATATATATTGACTGTAATATACTTCATAATAAAAAGATAAACGAGAATGGAAAAAGCATATTATTTTTGTTGTATTACTTTAATATCAGGAACGCATCATTAATTTTTTGTAATTAATAAACAAAATGCAGACATTTTAAGTCAACTACTTATAGAAAACTCAACATCTTATTGAATAGAAACTGTGCCATAGTTCTGAGCTGAGTGAAAATGTGTGTCTCTAATGGTTTTCCTATGCGGTCTTGTTCTATAATAATTAAATGTACATTGTATAAAAATCTTAGAACTAAAGGCAATCCTATTTCTAATTTTTTTTTATATTTTCTTTCCTACTTTGCCAAACACAGCACTGAATATTGTAATGAATTATTTAATTAGAAATGGAGGTAAGCAATGGCATTTTGGTTACTGTGCTTTATTGCTGTATTTTAATGTGAAGAATTATTACACTTGAGTTATTGTCCTTAAAATAATCTTGTAAATTGTTAAATTTTACACTTAGTTTACTGACTAGTAAGTATAACAGAAAGATTTTACAATGTATAACATTGCATTCAGGATGAGTTATTTAATAAGATTGCACTTTAAGCCCCCTGCAGATTTATTGTAAAAAGCCTTTAAACATATTAATAAACATATAAAAGAAAGAAAATGTGAATGGGCTTGCATTTTATCATTTGTAGATGGCCCATTCTATAAAAGCAGAGTCTTCAAATCTTTTTTCTTTGAAACTTTAATGTTACAGACAATATTCTGCTTAAATGAAGTAAAGGAAAATTAAACAATTTCATAGACCTTATTGATATTATGGAATTATATTAACCACTGCTCCTCATAGCAAATTCTGGAAATAAAAAACAACAGAACCCAGAGTTGGGCCATTAAGAAAGTAGGGGAAGAGTTTTTGTTTAATGAGATTTTTAAACTTGAATTATTAAAATAATAGTTAAAGGCAAATCTAAAGGGCTATATCTCCCAAAAGTTCAGGGAAGCATTTCTGAACTACTGAATATTTGATAATGAAATATAGAAAAATTGCTTGTGAAAAAGGATGGGATCTTCCTCTTTGGTCTCATAAAAACTTACAATATTCTGAGTAAAAATATAGTATAAAGTATTCTGCATTAGCCAAAATGAAGGTTATCAACAATATGCTATTTATATAATTATTTAAATACTGTCCACTTCAACAAAAAAATCTGTGGTTTAAAGTCAAATGAAGTAATTCAAAGAAAATTACATTTAGCTAACAGTTCTTACCCTGTCAACACCCATGTGCTCTGTGAAATTATAAATTTTCTAAGCCTTTGTAAAGCCTGGGAGATTGGGAGCATTTCTAATCTAACATACTTTCCCTCAGTGATCGCACAGGGCAGAATAGGCTGAGTCTGGTTAACGTACTGTAAATAGAAAGTGTGATTCCATGTAATATTTATGGGATCAACTGCAGTAGTTCCTTATGTATTAATAACATACAGTACACTCACTTTGAACCCTGTGTAGCATTTTCATCATAAGAAAATCTTATCATGTATAAAAACCCTTTCCCCAAAAACATCTTAGTTATCATCCTGAGACCATTGAAATATTTCATTGAGGGTTGTTAATTTCATGGAAGGGTAATACTGAAGGGTGCTACTGGTACGGATACTTTCTTTCCTCTTTTTTCCTTTTCTGCGCCTTCAAATCAGTGTAGACTCCCAGGTGACTGTCTGGACAAGTCCCTGTAGTTTTCTTGGCAAGATTTTCAGAAGTGCTTTGACATTGCCTTCTTTCTAGGGCTGAGGGTGAGCTTGGCCTAAAGTCACCCAACTGGCTCTGTGCCCAAAGTGGGCATTCACACTCTCCCAATTTCTAGCATGATGATTTAACCACTGCACCACACTGGCTCTCACTACTGGTACTACTACTGTTATTATTCTGCTGTTCCTCCCAAATGAGCAGAAATCAGTGTACAAAGGAGCAACAGAATAATATTCAGTTAAAAACTATTTGGTAGAATGATTACAGGAGAAGCTTACTGTATTACTAAGCAGCAGTTCCTTCCTCAGTAAGCTGAAACAGGAGCTAAAGTCATGATTAAATAAGAGAGAGGAGTAAGACATTTTTAATGTTACTCTATTATCTTCCTGTTACCTGCTTTGCTCCCTTGATATTCTATTGTATAGCTGCTGTTGAGAATTAATTCCCAAGTGAAACACTGACAGCCTGCACAGTCAGCAGCTCAAAGTAAGATATTTTAACACACACTTAATCTTTAGCTCATAAACCTTGAAGAGAAAGGCTCAGATTTTCAAAATTAATGACAATAATTTACATTCTAATCAAACTATTAACAACATTCTCCCTATGCTTTGGTTATATTGCTAAATATAGTTTTTATACTAAATATGCTCACTCTGACTCTCCTACATACCATTTTTATTGCATATAAATGATCAGGGAAATTAATTGGGTGGTGGTTTGCTGGGTGTCTTAAACAGTGACTGGATAGATAATTGTCAGGGTTGCTTTAATTTAAATCAAAATTAATTTTTGCAGTGAGTAGGGAATTGATTTCAATGTATTGAATGGAAAAGTGGCCAAATAAGACCCTTTCAATTATAATCTTTTGGCTGTATGAAAAACAAATACACTTTTTCAAAACCTTTGAAAAAAGAATTTCCAGGTTAATCAGGAAGTAAATGATTAAGTATTGACAGATGCTCAAGTTGTCAGATATGTCACATTAAAATATTAATTGGTATTATAAAAACAAATATCCTATTTTATTCCAAACCTATAAACAAATGTTTCTATATTATATGGTTTATTATTATTAAATCCTTTTAGCTCTTGCAGTGGAGACTGTCCATATACAGCTCAGTAGTATATGTTTCCAAAAGATTAAAACTAAAATTTTTAACATTGGTCATCTGCTTATCTAATTCTGTACACAATTATTATTATTATTTTAAAATATCCCATTAGGAAGCATCCATGGACTTAAAAAGTAGTAGTAAGCAAATCATTTATTCAGTTCAATGAAATCAAGTAGCAAAAGGTACCAGTATTTCTTGTAGGCCCATATAAATAGCAGAAAAACAAAGAAGTGAGGCACTTTTAACATTTTTAGCTTACTTCCACTATCTTAAGTTGATACCTTTTTGTTTGATAAGTGCTTTAAAAGCACTTTCATTCCATGATTTTGAATTCTGAATGAAATTCTCATATTTTTCAGTGCTTTGGATTGTATGTGCTATAGTAATAAATTTCTTGTTTTGGTTATTTATAACAGAAAATTAGCACTTCTTAATAATAAAATCTCATTCAGTTTTGTCAGAATATAGAATTGGAGCCTAAAGTATTTATTTATTTAT
>JANHGD010002135.1:8614-21080 GCA_027560375.1 Imantodes cenchoa
GAGAGAGAGAGAGAGAGAGAGAGAGAGAGTGGTTTTGACATACCCACTACCTGGGGCTTTGTCTCCTTCTAAATGTCTAAACCAGTGTATTTCAACCTTGGCAACTTGAACTTCAGCTCATACAATTCCCAAGCCAGCAAGCTCACTGGGGATTCTGGGAGCTGAAGTCCCCACATCTTTAAGTTGCCAAGGTTAAGAAACAGTGGTCTAGATCATCAAGAGTTTATCAGATTTTGTGGACTCTTGTTTTGAACTGATCTTCCCCCAGTTATACCCAAATTGGGTTAATTCTATGCTTCTATGGATCAGCCACGTCCAATGTAAGGCCCACAAAACAGATGAGTAAAAAAAATCAGACTTCACATTAGCGTCTCAGTTTTTATAGAAATAGTTACCATTACTGTTATTAAGGTAATACATTATCACACTTAAAAATGGAACTTACATTCATACCTGATACATACATTGGTTACACCTTAATACATCTAAATTAATACATCTTCTAGATTTGGAATATAAAATAACAAAGCAGCAGAATTTACCCAAGACAAAACTTTAATGAACATTAATAATGACTGCACTTAATGTGCTCTGCAAATGCAGGGATCAGATAATTAAGACTTGGTCAAGCAGGCTTCAGAAACCTAGCAATGGATCTCCCTCCTATCCTGCAAATCTAAAGTGATCCAATCTATTTTACAACTTCAGAATTGTGATCCTGCCTTGGTCCTGCCCACAAAACCCTGAACAAAACATCACCTGTGCTCCTGTTCATTATCCCATGCCCTCTTTCACGCAAAACTATAAAGCTGCTTCGGTTTAGAAAGTCCTATTAAAATTTGGGGAATGCAGTTTGATCCAAACTGTCAATCTGGTTTGGAGTGTCTAGTTCAAAAAAGACAGACTCAGATGGCCAATCCAACTTGGAAAGCTGGTTTATTTCTGAAATTTCAACTTGGTGGGACCCATCATGGCTACCTCCTCTCTTGACCAATGAAAGGCTTTCTTATAGCAAGGGAAGCAACAACAGCATTCAGGCCTCAGAGGAGGCCTCAGAAACGGTAGGGATGATTTTCCTGTTTTGAGGAACTAAGTAGCCACAGGCAAAGGTGGCTTAACCATTTGCACGGCTCCAGCAGTTTCCCATTTGCTGCTTTCCATCTGTGCTGAGGTGATTAGACACCGGGGTACTCATCACTCCGCTTTGCGTCATGTCACATTACATCTTCTCCACGCTATTTTTAAGCAGGCTAAACGACCAGCGCAAAATCAGTGCCAGGCTTCTCCGATCAGGACACCTGCAATCAATTTGAGGTTGCTGACAAAGACGAGGCCCTACCATTCCTACCTACCTCGCCTGGCTGCAGAGCAAAAAAAGTAGAGCAGATGGCATGCAGGGAGTGAAAAGCAGGAACGCCTGGCACTTGACAGGTCAGCTAAGGGTATCCACATGTCTTTCCCAACACCACTCAGGGAGCCAAGTTTCAAATAGGTTTCCTCCCTTGGGTAACATTAATGAGAACCATCAAGCAGCATGTTCTTCATCAAGGATTGGTAATAAAATCATGCAAATGCTATGCAGAACAGGTGAAGATCCAAACTGGTTCACCTAGTCCAAGATCCTCTCGACACAATCGCTAGTTAGGTGATGTCTCTAGGAAGCTGACAAGGAGATCTTGAATGCGGATGGGATGACCCGTCATGCTGTTGTCTTCTCTTCTCTCTCCAGAAAGTATATTAAATGACATCAGTTTTTACATTTTAGCATGGCTAAACAATAGAATCGTTAATCTAGATTGCTTTTAGAATGCAAAAATCCATATTTTTATCAACTAAGTTTGTCCTGGGGTATGCTCAACTTACTTCTATCATAGGTGAAGAGCCCCATGTTTGGAGCTAAACAAGCATAGTCTGCCTTTCCCCAGCCCTTCTGAAGAAGACTGAGTTTTCTGCTCTAAATCGGGTATGGGCAATTATGATAACCATGCTGGCTCAGGAATTCTGGGAGTTGAAGTACACAGGTCATAAAATTGCCATAGCTGCCCACCCATGCTCTGAATGGTTATTTAGATCATTGAGAAGTAGAGACCTAATGCATATTTCTACCTTTTGTTCTAAGATGGCAGGTGGAAGCTTGGACACAACGCTCTGATTATCTCACTAGGTCATAGATCTTCAAACTTGGCAACTTTAAGACTTGTGGACTTCAACTCCTAGAGCTAAAGAATTCAGCTGGCGGGAGAATTCTAGGAATTGAAGTCCACAAGTCTTAAAGTTGCCAAGTTTGGGGACCCCTCCACTAGGTCTTAGGCTGCTTTGAGCTTTCAAGGTCTGATCTAATGCTGGGGGGTGGAAAGGAGGAGGATAACAACATAAACATCTGGATCACTGCAGAGGCCAGGTAAACTTGATAGGTACTTATGACCTTCCTGACCAAAGAGTAGACCTCATTACATCCAAATGGATATATACAACCTGTCTTATTGTTCCAGATTGAATTCTATCTGCAAGGAAAATGGGAAAAGTTCCTTTTCCTGAAATTCTTGAAAGGTGACACTCACCAGTGTCAGTAGTAGTAGCTAAGATGGCCCCAGGAATTGGACTCCTGTGTTTTCTCCCAGTCCTCAGTATAAACATGTTATTTAGGCTAGAGAAAACTACATGGTGTACCATAAACTAGATTAAATGAACATTTAGTTATCATACTAAAATGCTCTATAATTAAGTCTGCCACATACTAACCTTTATGCTCCCCTATCTCTACCTAGAGTTCCTACCCCTCTTTTGTATTCTTTTTAGACTCTTATTTAATAATTTAATAAAGTTGGAAGGGACCTTGGAAAGTCTTACAGTTCAACCCCCTGCTTAGGCAGGAAACCCTACACCACTTCAGACAAATAGTTATCTAATTTATTAAAAACATCCAGTGTTCTTGTTCTTATACTGTATATACTTTCATTTTTAAATATTTTAGCTTTTCAAGTTATTATTATCAAGACACCTTGATGTATCTATTATATTTTTTAATTGTATCTACCCTGCCTCTGTATGCTGCTCTATGACAGTGATAAATATTTGATTTAATTTGACATGTCGCTTAGTCTGGAAAAAGTTACATCTTCAGGACCCGAGCTTCTTTGGAGTGACTTGATTCAACTGAAAATCACTGCATTGGAGCAGATCTGTAAGTCAAAGTGGTATTTCCCCTTTTTTTAAATATACTTTTCAAATTGGAGTCACTGCTTTGCTCTGCTTTGGCATCTCTGGCCTTGCCATGGTTTTCTGAACATGGGCAGATGCCACCTGCCTTGAAGCAAGCAATGGAAGAGGGCAACGTTCACCCACCACCCTCGGATGCTTTCCTCAGAATGGAAGCTTTGCCCTTGGATACAGCAATAAATCATTGG
Organism: Imantodes cenchoa; assembly: GCA_027560375.1. NCBI lineage: Eukaryota > Metazoa > Chordata > Lepidosauria > Squamata > Dipsadidae > Imantodes > Imantodes cenchoa. The sequence goes on from JANHGD010002135.1 coordinate 12,022, forward strand.
CAGACTGACACTTCATCCTTAGCTCAGCTTCTCAACTCGACTTGGCAGAAGAATCATTGAAGGCTAAGCTACATTAGGGTCTTTATGGCAGACAAGAAGGAAGCTGCATTCACAACAGTTGAAAGCCTACAGCCAGACAAGGATGCCAAGAACTGTTATATATCCTCAAGGGTTTAAACTGGAAGCTTCTTTCTCTGGTACTTCTGAAGTAATCATATTTGGTGGAGAGCTAGGTAAGCTTGAAGGCAAGCAACGGTGGCAGATTGACAGAACAGCATCTCTAGCTTGAGAACTGCTAAGTTTTTTGTTTGTTTTTTTTGCTTTGCCAGCCTCAATCTGTACAGTGAGCACCGAGGCAGATCATGTCACTTCTGAGGTTTGGAGCAAAGCTCCAAGGCATATATTACCCAGTTGGCAAAAGTCTGATCTTTGGAAATGCCTACAGACTTCTGTCAACCGACTGCTTTAAGTTCTGTTGACTGAAATAGGGGAGGCCTGGGAAAAAAATCAATATGGCAGCGCTGGAGAACACAATTTATAGCAGTGTTTCTCAACCTCGGCAGTTTGAAGATGTGTGGACTTCAACACCCAGAATTCCCCAGCCAGCGTTGCTGGCTGGGGAATTCTGGGAATTGAAGTCCACACATCTTCAAACTGCCAAGGTTGAGAAACACTGCTATAGTTGAATGGGCACTTTATAGCTGAATGTTGTTCTATTGAGACTAGACAATTCTCTTTTTTTCTGTCCTCTAGGTCCTGTTTGGCTTATTGTCAGGAACAGAGAATCAGTATACGAGTAGAAGCAGTGCTTTAACGTCTCAAAAACTACATAACATCCTACCTCTAACTTCTAGCCAGATCAGGTCAGTGACTCAGACCTGTAAACAATTTTTTAAAAAAACACCTTCTATAAAAACAAAGCATTTGAAAGTGGAAAGCAATTAAACATCCCGTTTCTTCTTTTTAAAGATTTGGATTGTTGCCTCTCAGCACAACAAGTTCTCGCAAGGCTAAACCTGTTCTGAGAAATCCTGAACACGAAAGTCAGGTTGGTTCCATTGTTTCAGGGATGGGCAATTTTTTGACGCCGGTGGGTTTTTGAGAGTCAGGGTGGAGAGCTGCAATACTTGGGACTTGGGTTTAGTAGTTCAATAATTTAGTTTTTGTTTCAAATTGAGTAATTAATTTGGATTTGTATCACATTGTTTCAAGGATACAGACAGGACAAATTGCGTAGCAAAATAACTCGGCAGTAGGATGTACAAATATTTTGCTAGTTATGTTTTGCAATGAAATTTACGTTTTATTTCCATTGTCTGGTTAAGACAACAGACTAGAAGCCAAGAGATGATGGGTTCTAGTACCACTCTTAAGTATGAAAGCCTGCTGGGTGACATTGGGCCATTCACTCTCTTAGCCCAACTCACCTCATAGGGTTTTTGTGGTGGGGTTATTATTAAAATAACAAAGGGGGGATATAAATAAATAAATCTTTGTAACTGCAGTAATGTCTGTTTAACTGTCATAACCTTTATTCCAGTGTGATGTTGACCAGTAATTCCTGAAGAAACTTTATTGGGGTATTAAACTGTGTGAATTGAAAAGCTTCCCTCCCCCATGCATAGGTTTTAGAACTCCTACTAAAACAGCCAACTGCACAATTTTTTTCCTGTGATTATGGAACCGATGCTCCCTGAAAAGAGCAGGTTCTTGATGCATGTTAAGATTTACTTGCTTTTCTGTGTTGCATCTTAATGTATTTTTAGAAAACGATTATACTTTTTCTTTAATAAGAGAATTGCCTCTCATAATTATTTTTTTAATTCCACGTACCTTAATTTTTTTGAAAAGAAATTGTAGGTTTTTGTTACTGTGGGTGCAATATTATAAATACATACTTTATCACTTCTCTCTCTCTCTCTCTCTCTCTCTCTCTCACACACACACACACACACACACACGTATAAATTTTAATTTTTGACAATGCAACTTTTGATTGCTTTCTGCTTAACCCTGATTTTATTTCTTTGGGCTACTTTAGCAAAACCAACCCATTAATAATTATTAACCAGCTGCTTGCCAGCAGGTCTTTGACGTGGACTATATAGTTGGGGAAAGCTTTTGAATGTCTGCTTAATTGTGCATGCTTTGGCAATCAGCTGCTCTATAATTATTACCAACCATACTTTTCTATTATGTCCATTTTTGCCAATAAATTAAGGAATATAATCATTCTGAACTTTTAGAGATTCTTGAAGTTTTCAAAAATACTGGCACTGGATTTTGTATATTAAAAAGTAGACCACCTTTGGATGGCCAAAGGCTGCAATGTAGCTGAGCAAAAATTTGAGGAAGGTTGGTTTATAAACTGATGTTTTAAGTTCTTTCATTTGTTTTGTACCTCAGAATGACAGAAAACTGCTGTCCATTTTTAGCATGATAAACATAATGAGGCACCAAGTCCTGCAAAAAGGGGGAATTTTAACATAAGGCATCAGAGCTGCAGCTGCAGACTGCTTAACACCCACTGAATTTCTCCTGGCAAAATTTCAACTTTTTTTTTTTTAAACTGTATAGCACTTTCAGAGAAGGGAGATATAATTTGCTCTGGTGGCCCTGCTGGCTATTGTGAATTTGAGCTCATGTCTGTCTTCACATAGCTATAAACCTCCTGCAAATAACAAAAAATGATAAACTCTCATGGGGCTATTGACTTCTATTTTGTTAACATTAATAGGTTCCAACCGCTGCCCTTATGAGAACGGAAGAGACGCTGCGTCCTGGGTCCCTGTTCAGGCAACTGGCAGCAGAGGAGGAGGACGACACAGCGGCACCATCTTTGTTTAAACTTGGCTGGCTCTCAAGCATGACCAAATGATTGAATAAATGCGAACTATCATGCTCTTGGCTTTGTAATGACAAAAGGATGTGTAAGGCCTATGATTCACACCCCGTTTTAGCCTGAAGCTCATGGTTTAAATGTCTTGTATAACTAGTCAGAGCGTCTAAAAATGCAAGATATGCAGCTTAGGCGGCTGAAGTTGATTGTTTTCTTTAAACAGCCAGTGCAATTAAGTCCATGACCAATAGAAACGTTCCTGTGTCTGTGTAAGTAATAAGGAAGCAATTGTTTGCACTCCAGTAATATAATCTCCCATTCTATCTCGTGGGAGTATTTTTTTTTACAGTGGCCTTAACACATAAAGACTTAACTTTTTAAAAGAGTAAGTTACCATAAAAACATATTCACTATTTATTGAAATTAAAAAAAAAGACTTATAAAACTAAACACAAATGTTGGAAAGGATTTTACATAAAGCATCGGTTACTAATAAACAGATTGAGAAGTCGGACTGGACTAATTATGCACTCCTATAATACAGAGGTGGACTCTTAGGCTCATCCCGACACGTCAGCTCTCCACCCTCAACCAGTCTCCAGAACAATCCTATAAAAATTACTCCAAAGCTCCCTTTGCATTGCAATAGTGCAGCAAACCACAAGTAAACAACTACCTGTTAACCTGCTATTCCAAATACAGATTGAAAAGGCAACAGGCATTTTGTGCAATTTTAACAATTTCTTTTTTAAAGTTGAAATATCACAGAGTGCTGTCCCCCTTCACAGAAGGCAGAGAGCTGCTAGGCTCATCATGTTGGAGGACGGTCCCTGTTCTGTAAGCTGTGGAAGTGCGCCTCCTTCAGGATCTGGTTGATGTGGAAGTAAGGACCTTGGCATAGTGCAGACTGCTCATGGAAAGACTGAGGAGGCGTCACAGGACTTGATCCTGGCATTATCTGGGGTAAGCTGGTGTCTGTCCCAGTAGCTCTGTCAGGACTGCTTATGTTGCTGCTGCTGCTATAGCTGCTGGTACTGCCACTCTCACTGCTGGAAGACTGTGGAACAAGACACACAGGGAAGCTGGTCATCATAACCTGTTAAAAGCAACTTTATATCTCAAGCAGACATTTTTCTGGAGGTCTCCAAAAACTTGATCATTCTGTTTCTATGGGAAAACATTGCAATAAGCAAGTTAAGCATGCAGGTCCAGCAAAATAAACTAATTTTCTGGACTTTCAATTCCACTAGGGGGAAAAAACTACCTTGCCACAGATCCCAAAGGTCATATTTATACTTTCAAATATTCAAATATTTGACCTGAGGCTGAAATTCAACAATTTTAAGCACCACACTATGTTAAATATAAAACTGAATTGCTTTGAGTCTGTCTCACTATCCATCTATCACAGTTATCTGCCACTGTAAACATCATGAAGCAAAGTACAGTTGATTCCTCAACAGTTTAATTGTCCTTGCTACTGTATTTGTTAAGCCACAACGGATTTAAAAACTGAATTCAAATAGTTAATGTTACACCTTCACACAAATAGAAAATGTTAAGAGCTGTATTAATATAATGTTCCTTGACGGTGTAAATTCTGTTTAACACTAGAAGCATTCATTCATGCGCACACATAATGCCAGCTGCCAGGAAGGCAACAGGCACCTCCCTTATGGGCAGAGAGAATTCCAGCTGCCTGCCTCATTCTATCATTCTTATAATTTCCATAGCTTTCCTACTTACTAAGCAAAGGCCAAATGGTGACATCAGAGAAAAGGTGAAAGATACTGGCTGGATTAAGACATCACAGTGAACCATAATGTGACTGACTCTCTTTGCTTTACTTGAACAAATTCAGGTAATGAAAAGTTAGATACCATGTTGCTGCTGTTCAAGATACTAGACCTGAATATGAATATAGAAATGAAGTTCTAATGAAAATCACTTTGAAAGCTGCCTTGCGTTATGGAACAAGAAAACAAAAGCATACATATTCAAAATGCACATTTGAAAGAAAAGCTTATGAATCAACACCAAACGCAGAAGGACTATTTATTTTAATGTAAAGAAAACGAACAAACTAAATTATATGCTTTGTCCTAAAAGGGTCAGTACACTGCAATTCACTCTTAGTTGGGGGGAATATTACTAATCGTGCATGAGCTTCCAAGTTAATCTCTAGAGATCTTTGTTGGAAGAGAATAATGCGAACACACAGAGTAAGACTGGCTTTCTTTTCACAGCAGACATGCCAAACAAATTATGATCAAAATGACTGGTACTATCCTTAACATTTTCAAGCATGCTGCACAAGGCATGGCAAGCCGAGACATTCACTTTAAAACGTGTTATGTAAAAGTTCTGGTTCACAAAAGTCCTGAGAAATGGCACAGGTTAATATCTCCGGAAAGTGACTGAAACAAAATTTAAGAGGAATAAATTATAAATAGCCCAAATTTGCAAGCATAATGTAAGAAGGAAAATTGATCCATATTTGTGAGACTAAGAGAAAGGGGAAGAAGGGTGTAATGGATTTGAACGGAGGAAGTGTAAATCTTCTGGGGTGGAATTGATGAACACAAAGATCACAATGATGGAAGCAAAGATGCAGGTCTGATTATGAATGACTGGAATAAAATGTATTTCAGAAAACACAGTGCTGCATATAAAAGTAGCCACTGGTGACACTTGTACATTATGTTTCTCTGAATGTTGGCAATGTCACAACTACCGATAAATTTGAAGGAAATTTATGGCAACATGGTGAATGGGATCTTCTAGGTAATGTGAATAAGATGAGAACATACTAGAACAAATAACTGGCCATTTGGGGATACGAATAAATAAAAATGGATATTACTGTGTATCCACTTAAAAAATGATTTGTTGAAAAGTATGTGTGCTTTGTTTATGATGAATACAAGGAAAGTAGTGAAAGATAAAAGATAATTAGAGTTCTAAATGTGGGAGAGATCCTTTTCTATAGAATCAACAGCAAACCTTGGGAAACAATTGAAATTTTAAAATATTCCAAAGCAGCAATGTTATAGCAGAACAAATACATGAAGAGAAAATGCAAATTCAATATTGAAAAGTATTAGAGACAGATTAATCTCCCAACTAAATGAGAAAAGAAAGGACATAAGGAAAGATCTGGAAGCAGCTTGTAACAGATGGAGGAGAAATATGTTACAAGGCCCAAGAATAATATCGTTATGCTAATGAGATCCACAAAAAAAAACACTCATGAGGGAACAAAGTGAATTTTATATATGCTACGTGATGCAACAAGGAATACAGAACTGAAAATTAATATATTTAACATCCAGGTAGTTGTTATACATTTGACAAAGAAACAATGAAATTGTGCACCTGAGGAAATATTTACTAAGAAGGGATAATGATGAAAATTTAAAGCAAACAAATATTGGTAAAAAGGCAGTGGATAGTACACAATGAATTGCAGGGAATATTTGTCAAGAGAAACAAAAATGGTTTTGTAGAAGAGTTATCCTGAAAGGGAACATCATGACAAAATGCATGTAAAAATACTTTAGCTGGAAAAAGTATTCACTCACTCTATTAATAGGATAATATATTAACTGCCAAAGCAAAACTATATTGAAACAATCTTTTACCTCTGTATCCCAAGAATCCTGAAAGACTGCATTTCGGCTACCACGTTTAGTTTGTGGAACTGGCCCATCCTCCTCTATGCCATTTCGTCTCCTCTTCCTGCAACAAAAATTGGAGAGCAGTAGAATTAGCTCAGTATACTTTCAGAAGACAACAATTACAGCTAACACCCTTGTTTAAAATTTTTCATCTGCCCATTGCTACAAAGGTATCAGCCATTAAACCCAGAAGAAAGCCATATCAAAAGGTGCAACTCATCCTGTAAAGCAGTGGTCCCCAATCTTTCCAGATTGGTGGCCTGGGCTGATGTGGGGTGTGTGTGCATGTGGCAGGTGCACATGCATGAAAAGCTCCATTTCTGCGAACGGCATGTGTGCATGCCCTTCACTCATGGAGCTGTGCGTGCGAGAGGAAAAGCTCCAATTGCATGACTGGCAAGCACCTGCGCTCGTGCATAGAACTCCACTTACGCGAGTGGAGGGTGCTTGGCTCGCACATGAAGCTCCACTTGTACAAGTGCCCTCCGCTCATGCGAGTGGAGCTTGACGAGTGACTCCGTGCTCATTTCTTCTGCTGCCCAGTGTTGAACAAACTGGTAGTGGGCTGCGGCCTGGGGGCTGGGGACCCCTGCTGTAAAGCATCTTTCATTGTCCTATGCTAGTTTAAACATCATCTACATATTAATTATCTTTTAAAGTTGAAGTTTAAACTTCATCTAGATGCTTAGAAATCTCAATGCAGTACTCAAAGAATCATCTCAGTAGCAATCATTTTTAAATGAAACGTATCCTGAATGTCTGGCAATGAAAAATAGTTACAGGTGGTTCTCAACTTACAACCATTCATTTAGTGACTATTCAAAGTTACTGCAGTGTTGGAAAAAAGTGACTTATGACTATTTTTCCCACTTACAACCATTGCAGCATCCCCGTGGTCACAGGAACAAATTTTGGATGCTTGGCAACTGGCTCATATTTATGATGGTTTCAGTGTCCTGGGATCACTTGATCATGTTTTGCAATCTTCAAACAAGCAGTCAATGGGAAAGCCAGATTCACTTAACAATCATATTACTAAAAAAGCTGCAGTGATTCACTTAACAATTGTGGCAAGAAATGTCATAAAATGGAGCAAAACTCACTTAACTGTTGCTTAGCAAAAAAATTTTGTGGCTCAACTGTAGTCATAAATTGAGAATTACCTGTATATTTCTCATCCTAATGGTATTCTTTTAATTATCAGGATTTTATTTGTCATAAATGTCAGCACTTCAAGACGGGTATAAGTAGTGTTATTTTAAGTCCAAAGCAAACACATTTTTTGAGAAAAAAAATATCTTTTCAAATGAACATAACTTTCATATGGATATTCTTTAAGATGTCCCTTGTTAAAGACAATGCTCAAAAGCACCAATATATTTCATATATTTTAGCAGAGTCCACAAAATGACAATAAACATTCCTTACATGCTCTAAAAAGCCTAAAGCAAGTTGAAAAGTTACACTAGTTGAAAGGTTTGGTAGAGATACAAAAAAAATATGCCGATCTATTTATTCAGTCCTTCAATTTTGGGGTATTTCTTTGTCTTGTTTATATACAGTTATTGTATGAGAATATTTTTTTCCAAGTGAGATACTGTCATTTTGAAAATTATTTTGTTTTCCAATTATGAGCATTAACCCTTAACATATTGAATAGACCCAATGACTATTTTTTTCTGAGGTTTCTCCAAATATGCAACCATGATAAATTCTATTAAGCAGTACAAAATCTTACTATCAGACAATGATTTGTAACAGGCTTCAGGTTTTGACAGAAATGCATTTACAAGTATTGCATACTTGGGCTTAATGGGCTACAAATATATACATGTTCTCATAAATAACACCAGAGAAGCACAGCTGCTAAATACTGAATATTTAGGATTCTATTACAAGCCTATGAGCAGTAGCTCAATTTTTAATCCGAACTCAGCCATAAATTCCCTGGGTGGCTTTTAGAAAAAATTACAAAGCCTTCTACATTCCAACGTTTACATCTGGTAAACTTCGTAATTATAATTCAAGGCCAGTTTTACAAGGCCTTAACAAATGGCCGAGAAGGCTGTTAAGAGATAAGATTTGCTTCTGAGAAACTTCAGGGTCAAATTTCTATTCTGCCATCAAGTTGACAGAAGGATCTCAACTCAAGCATAGTTTCTTGATGTAATCTACCTGCTAGTGTTTCTGCAAAAATAAATACAAAAAAATAAGAGTAATATACCACAGCTTAATACCTTTAAGGAAAAATAAAAACGTTAAAAAAGCAGAAGTCCAAAGGACGACCAAAACGCACAGTACCCTGGATTATTGTCATTGTTATTATTTTATTCACAAAAAAACAGTAATACACAGCAAACGAGATTTATATCCTGGATTTCGTATCACAATATCACAAGTCCAACACTTCCCAAGCGTCTAGGACTGTGTGGTGTATTTTCGTATGATGCGCGCAGATCCAAGTAAGGTGGCCTTTTGCAACTGACAGATCGTGATTTTGTCAATGTTTATTGTTTTCAAATGCCGGCTGAGGTCTTTTGGCA
>JANHGD010002135.1:58104-68939 GCA_027560375.1 Imantodes cenchoa
ACTTCTGTAAGTTAGCTGATTTGAAGTACATTGTTGTTACCCTACGATACATCATTTTGACCAATTGAAGGTTACAAACAGACATGAAAGTGTGTATGTATATATGTATCATTATTATATCATCATTATATCATTATTTAGTGTAGGTCTTCCACTTGCAAAAAAATCTCTTTTGTAGAAGTAGAAAGAACAGTTTTCCTGCATACGCATTCATCCTCCTGTGATCTGCTGCAGAAGTATCAGCATTAGTTTTATTCCTCATTCCTTCTATGTATTAAGTGAACCTGCTGTGTAAGAATGGCTATACTTTGCAAGGATGCTTAGTTTTGTCTGTCTCCCATGGAAAGCTTCTCTTCATCCTATGCCTTCTGGCTACACTGAAGTACTAAAAGTAATAAAAATAATAGCTGTAGGCCAAAATCATTTTGTTTTTGCTATCTTGTCTCTAGAATCCTACTTTACTTTGTTTCTGTTTTCATGGTTAATTTATTTTATTTTAAAAAACATTGATGTTTTGAAAGCACCAGAAAACATTTTATAATACCTATGTTGAAGCATTTCAAATGCTGTAGAAATCATAAGGGAATTTTAGCATTATTAGAAATTAGATATCTACATCCCATCAAACCAAAGATACAACATTGGAGTTGGGGATGACATTAAATAAGTAGCCAAACAATAAAAACCATCCCATTTTTAAAACAAATACAAAAGAGGACATTTATAGACTTGTATTTTAATTATTATAAAGATTAGAAAAAAATCCAGTCAGTGCAGCACTGGGTTCCTCCACCCACAGTCCGGAACTCTGTGGGGGTGGGACCACTCCGGTGACGTCATAGTCCCGGAGCAGTCCATTTGCTTATTTTGAATTTTTTAAAAAATTCCCTAAAACATTTTTCTGCACATGCCCAAAGGCCGAGTTTTCAGCCTCTGGGCATGCGCTGCCTTGCTTCCTCCCCACCCACTGCTCTGCTATATAAGCCTTCGGCACACACCCACATGTGCTGATAGAAGCTTGGCTTTCTTTTCAGCTTTATTCATCCTGAGCCTCCTGCGTTCAGTGTAGGTGCCACTGTTTTTAACATGAGCTGAGCACTGCTGCTTCAGATTTTGTTTAAGATTAAAAATTAAGATTTGAATTTATTATTGAATTATTGACTTTTCAGGTTTCATTGCCAAGTTTAAAACTTGTTTCTTAGTATCGTAGTATAAATGTGGTTGGCATTACTTATACTTTGGCACTGCTTCTCTGGCCATTTGGCCATTCCAGTATCCTGGCTGTTTGACATCAAGAAGACTTATTTAAAATGAAAGATCTGGGCTTTGACAATATTAGTAGACTGGAAAGTTTACTGCAGGAGCTTGCTCAGCTGGGTAAACTGCTAGAGCTGTTCCAGATGGTAATATAGATTCATCAGTGATGACATCCTTATGTGTTTCCATGACAAAGCCAGCAGGCACTTGGAATTGCTTGTTCAAAAAGTGTATGACTAAAGTGGACGAAAGCCAGAGCCTTCACATGTATTCAGTGAAAATGCTTTGGAATGACGTGGGGATCATCTCATTCCGTTACTGGATCTAAATGCATGCCTGGAAGAACCATTGGCATAAGACCTGGTGTTTTGGCATCAGAAATTGGAGAAAAAACAAGTGATGCTTCTTCATAACTCTGGATTTAAAGAACTTCCAAAAACTTCAGATTCTTTTATGGCTGGAACTGCAGAAACTACGAGTAGTCCTTGACTTATGATAATTCAGTCAGCAACAGTTCTAAGTTACGGTGGCACTAAATGAATGGTGGTTACAACTGGTAATGGGAGCGCTACTCTCCCAGCACCCCCACAGTCAGATGATCATAGTCTGGGTTCTTGGGAACCCGCTTGCACTTATGACCGATTGTAAGTGCTCCTTGATCGTGGGTTCACCATTTACAACCTTCCTTTGGCTTGCCCAGAAAGTCAGTGGGGAAGCTGCAAGAGAATGTTGCAAGTTGTTGGGATAAGTCTCCCCCACCCATGCACCATCACCATCCCCTCTGCACACCTGCTACATCAGCAATTTTCACACACCGTCCCTCACACTCCTACGCTGCACCTCTTCCATGCTCTCACGCACCCTCCCTGACTCAACATTGCACTTCTTGTACTTCTTGCACATCCCCTTACACCTTCCTTTGCTTCTCGCACATCTCCCCTAACCCTCTTCCTCACCTCGGTGCATCCCTTTGCTCCATCCTCCAGTTGGCAGCAGCTAATTTTCTTCCTACAGTTCCAGGACCTGCAAGTTCCTAATGGATTCTGTAGCAATTTTGCTTGTAGGAAGCTGGCAGGAAGTTGCCACAACAAAAATTCCGACCTCGATTGCTATCGTAAGTTGAAAGCTATCTGTATAGCATAGTAATACTATAGGTCTTATATAATAAGAGGAGTTTTTTAGAAAGGATAAAAGGAGTTGCAAAGGGCTTCTACTGAATTAGAGTAACCTGAGGTTCATCACAGAGTCCTTTTCAAGGATGCTGATGTCAGATACTTTCAGGTCAGCCTTTATAATTTTGCTTAGTCCCACAGCATGGTTTCCAAAGTTAACAGGGCTAATTAAAGGAAAGAAAATAGTCAGGAGACATTACTGATGTTTAACTCATGCCCTCATCATCTCCCGACTTGACTATTGTAATGCGCTCTACATGGGGCTACCCTTGAAGACAGTCCGGAGGCTACAGTTGGTACAAAATGCAGCCGCGAGAGCAGTAGTGGGGGTGCATCGTTACACCCACTCTTCTCCCATCCTCCGCGAGCTGCATTGGCTGCCTGTTGGCTTCCGGACGCAATTCAAGGTGTTGGTGTTAACCTTTAAAGCCCTACATGGCACAGGGCCAGGATACCTCACGGACCGCATTCTACCGCATTCCTCCCTCCGCCCGGTTCGATCGCACAGAGTCGAGCTGCTCCAGGTCCCGTCAACCAAACAATGCCGGTTGGCGGGCCCTCGGACCAGATCCTTCTCTGTAGCAGCTCCGACCTTATGGAACCAACTACCCCCCGAGGTCCGTGTCATCCCCACCCTGCCAGCCTTCGGGAAAGCCGTGAAAGCTTGGCTTTGGCGTCAGGCCTGGGGCCATTAAGCAGCCCCTGTATGAGTGATGAATGTATGTATATTTTGTATTGTGTTTTTATGATTATTGGGATTGGTCGTTTTAATTATGTACTTATTGTATTTATGTATATTTTGTTTGCCGCCCTGAGTCCCTTGGGATGGGGCGGCCTATAAATCCAAATAAATAAATCAATCAATCAATCAATCAATCAATCAATCAATCAATCAATCAATCCAGTTGCCTCTTGAAAAACCACCTTTGGGATAACCATGACCTGGATGACTGAGAATCTCATAGATATTTGCCACCTTGAGTTATTTGTGAGAATAATAAAGATGTGATATCAATAAATGCATTAAAAAAATAAATCAGTTTGTTGGTTAGGATAGCAGATAATCTTAAAGGATTATCATTTTTCTAAAAATATTAATTGATATTTTTTTAGCATTTTTGTGCTGTATATTTTTCCTTTGTCTGAATCTTGTATTACACATTTATGGTAAGGAATCAAAAACTTTTACTTGGCTGTTTTTTCATAACCTGTACTGAGCCAACTGCTTGTCAGCTATGGTTCATGGCATGGGTGGATAATCTTTCTGTTACCAGAGGAATCAATATTATTATTGCCAGTGTTATTGCCATTATTTTTGCTATCATTATTAGTATTCCTGTGGCATCTGTTGAGGGCCACCCAGGGTAGAAGTGTGCTGTTGGGTGTGTGAGTGTGTCAGGAGAAGGCCTTTCCTTCTCATTTTAGTTTTTGTGAGATGATGATTAAATGTTTTGAATAGGTAAGAATATCCAAAATGTAAATCATAGACTTTTTTTTCATTCAGCCATTGCAAATCAGTAGAAAAGTTTGCCATCTTCTTTTGGAGATTTTCTATTGATTTCAGTAACAGGATCTTGGGGAGGGAGAAAATGCACACCATACGAAATGAAATAAAAAAATAAATGGGGAGGGCATGTAAGGCCAGCGGGTTGCTCATCCCTCTTGTACGATCAGCACAATATTTGAACTCTGGTTTTAGAATACAACATAGTTAAAATGAAAGATGATGTGCCATCATGTGCAAACCCAGAAAAATTTTCATACTCATTTGAGGACAAAAAAAAAATCATTTGGAGTTTTTGGGAACAAGAACAAGATTAATATATTCTACCTGACTTAAACAGCAATTTGCCCCATAATTGTCTCACTATAGTTGTAAACTATCTACTATTTTTATTTGTTAATGTTACTTGTCTTTGGGAGCTCAAAGCATCCCTTTTCATTTTATCAGTGTAAGTTGGGTTGAGAGCGACTACCCCAATGTGACCCCAGGACTTCTGTTGGGTAGATGTACCTGAACTTGGATCTTCCTGATGCTTAACCTGATAGTAGTTATGCTGAACTGCCCCTCAGTGTAACAAGACACAGGAGGGAGTATAGAAAAAGTCACAAAGGTTGCTTCAGATCTATTTCCTTAAAAAATAGCTGGCAAACTTCTTATACAAAGGTTTATTCTTTTAGACTACTCTTTCATTCATCTGATCTATTGCTTGAACCCATAGGGATTCGTGTGGTCCCCAGTGTTTGGCTTCAATCCAGATGTACTGAAACTGCGTACCCGCATCTGCAGGCATCTTAAGGATAGCAATTGAATGTTCCACATTTACATATAAAGTGTTAAAAGCTTTATTGATTGAAACAGTGCTAATTTCCCCCTGCTGTACTGCAGTAACTTTCAGAAGAGCTCACTAGATTTTGTGGCTTGGTTCAGTCATTATTCATCCTGGAGAAGGCCTATCTATGGAGTCACTGGGGGTTGACATTGACTTGACAGCACATTGTCACTCGCCACCCTCTTGTATAAGCCGCAAGAGTTGAATATACAGATAGCCTCCAGATGAAAGCAAACAATTACACGTTGGCCTCCTGCACTGATGCAAAACATAGGAGAAGCTATTTGCTACCTCTTTCCAATGCCTGACAAAAGTGGCATTGTTGGTTAGTGGCTGTTTTTGACCTTCAGAAATATGCAAATCACAAAGCAAAACCCAGCAGGCCTGTCAAGGTTGATTAACCCCCAGCAGGCTGATCCTCAAAGACAACTGACTCATCCAGCTTCCCTCTGTAAACAGCTGATCACCTCCCAAAAGCATTGATCACATACTGTAGCTGTGGGAGGCAGAGATGCAAACGCAAATACTCCCCTCACCACTTACTTTCCCCATCATAGAACCCACCACCACCACTCAATAGACATGCCAACCATCTTTCGAATGACCTAATTGATCGTCTTTGTTTGGACTTACCCCCAGTAATCTTGATTTCCTTAGTCAGCATCTTAATTGTCCTTAAATGTTTTATATTTTCACTGCTGCAAACATAGATTTTCCCAACCTTTCCCACAGATGTGTGAAGAAACTGATGGATGGGACGCATGCGGGGCTTATGTGGTTCCAGATTCAATAATCTTTCATCAACAAATATTGAGTGGTTTCAGGTATTAGTCTAGGGTGGGGGGAATAGTAAAATAGAATATCTGAATTACTGGGGGTCACATATTTTACATCTTTGGGCATAGGTAATTAGTGTCAAGGTTACATGATAACATTTCTCACCACACTCATGCTTCCTAGGCAGAGTTCAACAAAATCTACTTTTCTTCATTTTTAGATATAAATAATAACTTACTTATATCTAAATAATCAGTAATAAATTAACCAGTTTACCATGTTTCAGCTTAATGTATTGAACAAAGTGGAGATTTTCCATCGGTAGTTCTGAATGGGGTTATGTTTCCCAGATACAACTGGAGGGCAATTTGAGGGTTCTCCTGGATTTGAGGTTGCATTCTTCCACAGGCCATATCACTTTACATGTGGACTACTGCAATGCATTGTACATGGGACCATCTTGGGAGCTACAACTGGTCTAGAACACAGTGGCACAAACAGCTATGAATGTGCCTTGGTATGCCCATGTAACTCCTCTGCTACGCAAGTCGTACTGGTTACCAATGAGCTTCTGGATGCAATTCAAATTTCTGGGTGTCAGCTACAAAGCCCTTTGTGGCATAGGACCTGTTTATTTAAGGGACCTATTTTTCCTTTAATTTCTGCCCATTCCGTAAGATATTTTTTCTTTCTTTCTTTTAATCAGAAAAAAAAAGCAGCCAAAGACGGGCTAAGAAATATTTTCTCAGTTGAGGTGGCTGTCCTCTGGAGTAGCATTTCCTCCATAGATTCAAACCTGTTGTCCTAAACCAGCTTTGAAGAGCTGCCTTTCCCCCCAGACTCTGGATTAGGTTGGGGTATGTCCATTGGGATAGTCTCAGTTGCAACTGGCTCCTTTTCCCTGAAACTCATTCACATATAGATCGATGTATGAGAAATGTCTGACTACTCTAGATCTGTGAAGATTTCTGTCTGTGCTAGAAAATGCAAAGTAGCCATTCAGATTCACTTTCTTTTTTCTCCAGTCTCTTCAATCCCTTCCCTTCCCCTCTTTCTCCCCTGTGCAATTCTGTCTCTTTTGTGAATTTATCATTTCAGACAGGTTGACCTCAATGTCAGGTTTTTTTAAAATCCCCCTCATCCACCAAGATGTCCAACCAGCTTTTTCTCAAATTCTTGTGAGCATCATTTTCACTGGAACGTACCCGGCTGAAGCAGAGGATTGATCCTAATCATATACTGTCTATTAACCATCAGATATTTTTTGATTGCTCAAAATGGGGAAGATGGAAGTCTGTTTTCTTCACCTTCCATTTCCAAAATTGAACTATAGCTCTGGGGGGTGGTGGGTGATATGCTTTCCACATGTTATATGTGCAATAAACAGTGCAAATAACAGGGAACTTTATTCCCCCGTGGAAGGAAAGAGAGGATGGGGAGACAACAAACTTAGTTGCTAAACACTGGCACGAAATATACAACTACAAGAAAATGAAGCTGGGAGAAATCCATGGTAGAATTGTCTCATGAGGTAGATGGCCCCATGTACTTTGTATTGTATTTTCCATGACTAGGACAATGTTGTGAGGGGGCAGAGAGGACCATGTGTGGGACTGTCCTGAGGTGAATTCTCGGTGGAAACCATCATAGCAGGTAACAAAATCCAGCATGGGGATGTGTAAAAGGTGAGGAAAGACTTAGTTGTGCTTCATTGTAGAATCCATTGAAAGGTCCTTCAATGGTTATTGTGTAGTGGGCTGCAGTAGGCAAGAACAGACAAGCATAGGTACAACAGCATTTATTGACTCAAACTGGAACTGAGGAACAACAGGCAAATCCCTGTAATTTATACTCTGGGTCCACAGGGCCTTAACCAATCATAATACTAGAAAGAGCCTGCCCAAATATGAATGTTCTAAGTTTCCCTCCAAAACCGTTGGAGTTCACAGTTAGGGTCATCTAAAGGTTAGTTTCACTTTAGCTGGGCTTAACACAACTATACATATTCAATACATAACAATGGTAGTTGATAGTAATCTTCCAAATGCAATAGTAACTTAACCTTCGGTATCAGTGACATCATCCAACACACTCATTTTGTGAATTTTAGTAGGAAATAGCTCTCTGATGGCCAACTTTTATGACCTAAAATAGTTTCTCCTCCAATTTTTGGGCTTTAAAAAGATATCCTTTCAAATAAAAATCCATTGTGTTAGGAAGTAATCATGGGGCAGGGATGGGCTAAGTTATCAGACACGGGAAACATAGATGAGGTGTGTTTGAATGCTCATCTACAGATAAAAAGGGGGGGAGGCTTTTTTCATTTACAGGTAGTCCTTGATCTACGACCACAATTGAGCCCAAAATTTATATTGCTAAGTGAGTCAGTTAAGTGATTTTGGCCCATTTTACAACTTTCCTTGCCACAATTGTTAAATGAATCACTGCAATTGTTAAATTAGTAACAGGGTTGTTAAGTGAATCTGACTTCCCTATTGACTTTGCTGGTCAGAAGGTCACAAAAGGGGATCACGTGATCCCAGGACGCTGCAACCAACATAAATATCAGTCAGTTGCCAAGTTTCTGAATTTTGATCTTGTGACCAAGGGGATGCTGCAATGGTCATCAATGTGAAAAACAGCCATAAATCACTTTTTTTCAGTTCCGTTGTAATGTTAAATGGTCATTAAATGAACTGCTGTAAGTCGAGGACTACCTGTATTCTATCATACAAGGAGAAGATGGTGCTTCAGATGACGTGCAATGCTAGTATATGTTACCAGAAATTGTAATAAACTTCATGCTATACGATTTTCTCTCTCTGCAATACAGAATCATAAATATATCATTTATGCTCACTAAAGTAGATTTTTTAAAAAAGTGTACTACAATACAATTTCTAATATACATAGATAGATAGATAGATAGATAGATAGATAGATAGATAGATAGATAGATAGATAGATAGATAGAATTGTCCTAAAAATGTGAGTTCCAGGTATAGTTATAGATGAAGAAGTGATAGACATCACGATCTCCGGAACGTTTAAAAATTTATTTAAAACTACTACTAAGCTTTCATCAGCCCCTACCGATTTTGTCAGAGTGTAAAATCCCCATTGAAGAGATGCTTGCTTTTATGTAATGCCGATCAATTTGGTCATTGCATATGTAATAGGTGTACACACACACACACACACACACACACATACTCTGTTGTGTGTGTGTGTGTGTGTGGTTTGCAAGGATTATAAGGATAGAGATGGAAATCGCTTGCTTCCTATTCACATAGACACACTCTGACCAACCTCCCACTGCATAATTTATGCCCTTCTCTCCTTACAATGTTTTTGCATCAACAGATGGCCATCTCTAGTCCTCCAGAAGATCAGGAAGTTGGATTTTGGCTCTTGACGCATCTGAGATTCTCCTCTTGTTATAAAAGGGGAAAAAAATCTAGATTTTTGCCATCCAGTATATCATTTCTCTGCTAATATACTTTAGGAGAACATAATATTTATTTAGCATTGTATAGATATATATTTAGATACATCCATTTAGCCTGCAAAGTACCTTTGTATATTTAGAGAAGAATGCTGTTTGAGTCTAAGGAGGTCACTAAAAGCATTCTGTTAATGTTCAAGGAACTCTTCATTATTTGAAACAACCATATTGTATCCTTTGGAAGAGGAATGCCCAAGCTCAGTTGTCTTGAGGGTTGCTCTGGGCTTTGAATAATAAGTCAAGCACTGGATTCCCCCCCCCTCCCCCCAAAAAAGATGGGGCCATGGATCCTGTTTGGATTTTGGTGGGGAAGATTAGATGTGAAATGAATCTGTTTTGCCTCTTTAGCCCCATTCCAAAAAGAGGGAAGGCAACATCCACTCTGGGAGGTCTGTTTAAACTGCAAAAAGGATGCTGGATCCCACTCTTTCAATTCCTGCTAGTCTGCAAGTCACAAATTTTCCATTGGTTTTTGCAGCAAGAAAACTAGTATCATAGCTTTCACAGAGATAAGCATTCACACGTTGTAGTTTTGGCTAACTGTAGCATATGAACTGTGGCTTAATTTTAAAAGAAGTACAATTTAAAATAATGGCTAAGCATGAATATAACCGTTGCAACTGTTTGTGTCTATTTGTAGCTGTATATAAATGATTGCTAGAAGCCTTGCTTTCCAACTTAAGCAACCAGTATATTTTGGCATTCATTGTTTTTCCTAATGTTGCTTCAGGGTATCAGGTCAGCTGCTCTTATGCAAAAGCCTCCTCAAAACAGCTGTGTGTTGCTGTTGTTTTGGTCCTTTTCATTCACATTTTTAAAATGTTCTTGTCTAGTTTTGTGTTTTCTCCTTTTTTATTTTTTTCTTTGGATTTTGATTCATCATCTTTTAAATAAAATTAAAAATTAAGAGAAAAACAGCTCAAGCTGCCAGCCTTAACTATTTCCGGGGAATATCCAGCTGGGTGCTTCTACACTTCAGCCATGGCTAGAATACAGAACGCCTCTTCACATTTCAACACCCCACTTTTTTATTTTTTCAGGCTTTCCTGGGTATCTGAGAAAAACTGCCATTGCTTTAAGGGAATCCACTTTTAACGGGAGTTTAAAATGGCCACAAAAATCTTTTACATGGTAGTCTAGGAGCCTGGAAAGCATTCACTTGCTTTACAGAATAACAGAGAGGGGTGGAGTGGGGTGAAGAATAACTTGAAGCAAAGTGCATCCCATCGCTTGGCCGTTTTGAAGAATTGTTTGTTTTTAGCTATTAAGTCATGTCCAACTCTTGGTGACTTTATAGGCAAGTGCTCTCCATGCTATCGTCTCAAGCACAGCTTCTTTCAGTTGTTGTGTGTTCAACTTTGTGTTAGATTTGATGTTATCAAGGCAGCGAGTTCTTTGCCCCTTCTTCCTAGTTCCATTAACCATTCCTAGCATTATTGCCTTCTCCAATGAATTTGCATGCATAACTTGGCAAAGTAAATCCGACATAATCTCATGATTTTAGGTTCTAAATTTTTGAGCATGGCAGCAGCACTGGCATGTCTTCACCGCGTATGGCAAGGGCTCCCTGGTGCCCCTGAAGGTGCTGGGAGGGACTGCTCTTTCCACAGGATCAGGCCTGATGAAAGCTGCCCTCCGTCTTGGGTCCTGCTCCCCACATCCAGCCCATGACAGAGGACACACGCACAGCTGCTGGGCCAGTCCGCCCACCAGGGGTGCAATGCTGCCGGTTCGCTGACGCGTCTTCTTTGCTTCACAGCCGATCGCCTAGTGGATTTAAAAAGCGCGCCA
>JANHGD010002135.1:131553-143137 GCA_027560375.1 Imantodes cenchoa
TCTGGGGCCAGCCAGAGGTGGTATTTGCCAGTTCTCTGAACTACTCAAAATTTCCGCTACCGGTTCTCCAGAACCTGGTGGAACCTGCTGGATTTCACCCCTGCTTTCAGGTAATGAAAGAATGATGATGACTGTAGATTCTGTTAGCACTTGGGGGAAAGAGGCAGAATGGACTAGACTATCTTAATTCTATTTCACTTCCTGGAACAAAAATAATTATCCAATTCATCATCTCAAAACTATAGTACATGTCTGCATTTACAGCCACACAAATATTCATTCTGAATTTTTCAACACTTGTCCAATCCCATAAGGAGCCAGGAGAATTTTGGGGTTACAACTAGCCTTCCCCAAGCTCGTGTTCTAGTTGTGTTGGGCTTGCAATTCCCAGAATTTCTACCCAGAGTCCCACCACCGCATGCGGCAGGTGTCCAGAGAGGAAGTAAGACTTGTCACGGCTGTTGGCTATAGCTCTAAATCCCTTAGAAGTAAATGGCTTTCTCCCCCTTCTTGGAAGTGTCTCTTACCTTGTAGCCTTGGTTGATGCCATTGACAAACTGGGGGCTAGGAGGGTTCCAGGTGAAACGAATGGTGGTAGAATTGGTGGCCTCAGCCTGGACATTACCCGGGGACACCGTGGGAACTGTGAAAAAGAGAAATTGGAAGAAAGCATCTCAGCAACATCTGGAAGGTGAACACCAAACTTCCATTTTATGTTCATCAGCTGTACACTCGGAATCATGGCTATAAGAGCAAAACTTGACTGAGATTTAAAGGGAGTTGTCTATTGCCTATGGTGTTCTGAATCTTCAACATGGCCCGTTCCTGCCTTTTTAAACCTTCTACAACTGCTTTTCAATGTTTCATGGCTTTGGGAGTTACAATGGAAGAAAACGGAACAGCTATGAATGGGCAGGAACTAATCCTCTCATCAACAAAACTAAGGCTTCCTCTCTCCCCAGATGACTTTGTATCATAACTTACCGCCCTGGAGAGTCCATTCTGTGACTTTGGCACTGTAGACACCCAATCCGGCACTGTTGTAGGCAGCCACTTCAATTTCATAATTAGTCCAAATGATTAGGTCCTCAAGCAGCAGATTGTTGACGTCAGCATTACTAATGTTCCTGAACTGGTAGCCAACTGGCAGACCAGCCAGGCAAAATCTGGAAAAAGAAAAACAACAGGATCAGGTCTGAATCAATAAGATCATCTGTAGGAACAGTTAAGCCCAGTGGGCAGCCACTGTGTTTCCAATTTTGCACCCACTCAGTAAAAGATTAAAAAGGCTTCCATAGATTTATTTGTCCTGATGACCTAGCCACTCATATGTTAATATCAATATCTACCTAATGATGTATCCCTTGAGAATGCCATTCTGGTGGTTTTCAGGTGGTGGCTGCCACTGGATCATGATAGATTGGTTTGTGCGGCCACTGGCAATGACATTTTGTGGGGGTGCTGTGGGGGGTTCCTCAGGAAGCGACAACCTATGGAAGGAGACAAAATGTAGGAGGCAGGTTTCAAAGCTGGCTCAGTGTCTGGCTTAATACTCACACCATAACTCTTAAAATTTATTACTTATGAAACCAAGCCAGTCTCAGTCATATCATGACATGCCTTAAATATCACCCTGTGTATGCATGAGCTGCATTAAAATGGTGCAGCCATTTGCTCGCATAAATATTCTTTAACTCAGGGGCCCACAACCCACAGGCCACTACTATGCTGTGGCCTATTCGGAATTGGACCATGTGAACTCAACTTCCACAAGCAGTGAGTCGGTGGGCACTTATGTGCCAGCCTGCTGCTTGTGCAAGGAGCTGCATGTATGTTGACCCACCACTCATGCAAGGGCTGCGTGCGCATGCACACACCAACATGCTGCTCACATGGCCCCGTTCCCTTCTCTCCCCAGCCCGGCTGCCAAACCTCAAAGGTTGCGGACCATCTTAATACCAGTATAAAGAGAGCAGTTATCTGGCTTTGCTAAGCTTTGTGTTTACGTTATAACAACATTGGGACATACTGTTGATAATAATCCAAATCTTGCTCTCTTGCTGTGACCATGCGCCCCTCTCTGCATCACCTTTAAACATTAATTAATGACAGGATCCCTGGTGCAATCACAAGTATCTCTATATATGAATGTGAGCCAGGACAATGCTCACCCACACATATTTGGCTTCTTCTCCTACAAAACGGATCCTAGTAGAGATACAGCATAACATTTCCATTTTTAAAACCCTATCCGCCTTTTTACTCTTGCAAGTGATTATATCTGCAGCTGCCCATGTCAGACATGGGCACCTCACCTCTCAGTGTCCTTGCTGAACTGGCCTTTGCCCACATCATTAACAGCACAAAGGCGGAACTGGTATGAGCGGGCAGGAACTAATCCTCTCACCAGCACTGAATTTACTTCAGGATCCACACTGGCCATCAGAACCGTCCAGGGAGCATCTGGAAAGAAAAAGAGAGAGAAGTAAGGCATAATCCTGTGGAAAAGTTATTTAGGAAGAATTATGATAACACTGTGCATGCTGTCCATCTTTAAAAGAAAAAAAAGGTTGTTATCTAATCCCTCTGCAGATTTTTTTAATGTAGTGGTCCCATGGACCAAATTTTGTCCAGAATGATCCCGTATTTGCCGAGAAAATTCCAAGCCTCCTTCAATCCAACACAGCATCCCATTCTTTAAAAGCCAGGATCCGGTTCTGCTCCTGACTACATCCTAAATATCATCGCTATGGGATGTGCATGTTTGATCAGGGAAACAAGCTGTGCATGTTTGATCAGGGAAGAAAAACTATCTCAGGATTTTGCAAGGGATAAAGGAAATCACTCTATTCAACACAAGGTAGCCTTGTCCCTTTGGGTAAGCTTAGAAGCTGCAATGGCCATAAGCAGTATTTTTAAACTATGACAAATTCTTGAGAATATATAACACTTAAAAGAAGAAGCCACAAATTGCAACAAAAGCTTTTACGGCCTACAAGAGGTCCTCCAGAAAATCAAGACTCTCAAAACATCCATTTCGTCATAGTCCCACCCAGGATTTTCGCCATCACTTTTGAGAAGGGATCACGGCCATAAGAACATGGGCAGGTTGTATCTGGCAACTGTAGGGTAGGAAGATGGGCGCAACGCCTTACTGTTTTCGGAGACCTCGAGGATGTAACGCAGCAATGGGCTGTTTCCGTCGAAGGGCTTGGTCCACGTCAGGTTGATGGCACGTTTCTCTACAGCACTAAGACTGGCAATGGGGTTTTCAGGTGCATGTGGGAGCTGCCTGGTGAAGATAATAGAAGAGCCTATTTTAGAAGCTCATAGAAGGGAAGAAGAGAGAGCTATGAAAGTAGAGGGCCATTCATTAGGAAGGAAAAGCTGTGTAGAAAGAGACTTCCAAGCCACCGTGCATTAAAAGGCTAGACTGGCTATCACTGCTGGTGTTTATAATGGAACAAATGCCCTGCTCAATCACAGTGCTAATTCAGCGGGTAAGAGGTTTGTGGAGAAATACACAAAGTGTCCTGGAGATATTTAGAGACGCTTGGTTTTTCCAGCCAACAGTGCTGTTCGTTTCTGTGGAGCGACTATCAAGATTTCCAGATAGGAGTGGCTTATGCTTATTCAGTGAATCAAAAGCTATTGATATTCAGGGTTGCAGTGTGAAAGTTGCTTCAATGCAGTGTGCTGTAACGCTGCAAACGTGCATATGAATAATGAAGAGTATGATTAGACAATGAATAATATAGACTATGATTCGGTAAGGAACACACATGTGGCAGTGTTAACATACCAGTATGCGTGCAAAAGTCGACAGTGACCGTACCACATTATAATTACTCTTATGCTGCTGAATTAACACTGTGGAAAACCTCTGACTGCATATCAGTTCATGGTGAGAGAAATTTGAGTCTAACCAAGAGTTGCAGAACGGCTCATAAGGAAATAAACATTATGGTGATTTCAAGAGGCCAGAAGACCATGCTGCTTGACATGTAGCTGGTATAGTATTCTTGCAAGATATAAAGTAAAATATAAATGTATAGTACTGGAATAGTTTTGATCATCTCTTCTAGCAGCCTCTCTCACACTTTAGCTAGTTTCTGGTTCATTCATGTATCAGAACATGTTGGCTTCTCATTTCTAGGACAGGAGTCAGTGGTGGGTTGCTGCCGGTTTGGACCAGTTCTATAGAACCAGTAGCGGAAATTTCCTGCTGCTCCCGAACCGGTCGTCTGGTTGCCGCGGATTGCCAAAAAACCCCTCTGCGCATGTGCAAAGGCTTCTGCGCATGCGCAGAGGGTCATTTCCAGGAAGGGATGCACACAAACGAATCAAGCACTTGCGCGCAAAACATACACTTCTGTCGTGACGCAAACTGGCAGGGAAGGTAAGTAGAACCCATCCCTGACGCGAGTGCACCACTTTCATGATCTGATAGCTACACTTGGCTTTTGAGCAGCATGCCTAGCCCACATTCCAAAAAGTATAATTCTGTTTACATTTACAATTAATTAGAATACATTTAATATGACCCCTCTCAATGTTATATATAATAGTTCTCTCCCTCAATCATGCTACAATTAGGTTACTTTGGGTGGTTTCTAATGGCTACATCAAAGATTTTTGGGGAAACACATCCAGCCCTGGAATTTCAGATTCTATACCTGTACTGAAGAAGGGTAGCCTTACCGGACTCGCAGGTGGGCACTGTGAGAGTCATTGCCTCCAGCAGATATCACATGACATGTATAGGTGCCAATGTCTCCTGACCAGGTCTGGGCAATGTGCAGAGTGCCAGTGGCCTCCAGACGCATGCGTGGCATGTTCTCTGTGTTCACAATTGCGCCATCCTTCTCCCACATGTACCTAAGGAAAAAGAAAACGGGCATGGTGATGAAGGTTCCTACCCTGCCAACTATTCCTAGTTTATCCAGATTGCTATTGGAAGCTTTGATTGATTCCTGATATCTAAGCCAGGTTGCAAAGAACTAGAAGCAGATCATCTCTCAAATCTGATTGCAATGATGTAATAATCTAATCCTCTCATTCTAGTTCTTAGGTAAACTATTTTCTAGAGTACTCCAGCTCCTTCTACAGGTGGTGAACCGCTCATCAAATACTAGTATGTACACTAGTACTAGTGTACTATTATGTGACACAAATCCCGCCCTGGATATTTATGCATGTTAGTTATCTCTTAGTATGTATTCTTGCAATGTAGCATATTATTTACAAATGGATTTACATATTTGTTTAAACCTAATTTGGAGAATAAATGAGAACTAGTTGAGTTCATACTTTGCTCTAAGCCAGTGGTGGCGAACCTTTTTTGGTTCGCGTGCCAAAAGGGGTTTTTGTGTGGGCATGGTACAATGCGTCCACGTGCCCACCCCCCCTGCTGCCCTTGTGCATGCGCATAATCACCCCCTGGTCCCCACGCATGCGCACAGGCCTCATCAAAGCCTGGGACAGCAAAAAAAATCGGCAAATCGGCAGTTCGGAAAACCTCACTTCTGCTTTGCTGTTGTGCTTTTTTTTCCAGCTTCCTGAACCCTCTGGAGTGCAAAAAACAGCCCAACGGAGAAACCGGAAGTTCTGAAAAAGCACTTCCGGTTTGCCATTATGCTGTTTTTCCAGCTTCCTGAACCTTCCGGAGTGGAAAAAACAGCACAACGGCAAACCGGAAGTGCGGTTTCCCGAACTTCCGGTTTGCCGGTAAGGTGGTTATTTGCACTCCCTGAAGCGTCCAGAGGGCAAAACGACCTTCCTCAAGGCCGAAAATTAGCTGGCCAGCACGCGCATGCATGCTGGAACTGACAGAGGGCAACCTGTCGCGTGCCCTCCAATAGGGCTCTGCGTGCCACCTGTGGCATGCGTGCCATAGGTTCGCCATCACGGCTCATAACCATATGAACTAGGTTCCCACCATGCTAAGCTGAAACAAAAACTACATTTTGACTTAATATGACATGTCTCTATAGAGAAGGAAAGGAGATCTTTCTAAAAAAGGCACCCCATGATGTTCTCTTCTTTCACTCACTAGTGCAACACAACAATTTGTCTTAGCTTCAAAACTAAGCTAAGCACCAGGTGGCAATATAGGTCTATGAATTTGCATGTATGTATTTTGCATTATGTTTCTCAGTCGATGTCCGTAAAGCATATAAAGATGTGGCTAGAAGATTCCTTGCTTTGTCATACTTCAAGACTCCAACATCAATCTTAGAAAAGCATTGTAGATAAATGGAGTCCTGGTTGTTCCCAGAGATGGCTAGAGATGGCTAGAGAGAGCGTCTCCTTTCAAAGGGGCTAATTTGTATGAAGAAAGGTGCAATGGCCAGACAAGCTGAGGTCAATAAACTATTTCTTCATAGCAAGAGAAACACAAGCAAACCTCTACTCAAGAGTTTATATATTCCTCAGGAAGTCATCGAGAGTATGTACAGAATTTTAGCATTGCTTCTAAGCTGAATATTTCCTTTTCTCACAAAGCAGTTTGGAAATTTAAAGTACAAGGATGTTCAACTCTTGTTTTAGAATCCTCAACTAATATTCTGAAAATGGATAGTTTTTTATACTTGGTTCTCTTTCCTTTCTTTCCTTTCTTTCTCCTTCATCTTAACACACATGACAAATGGGTCACCTACCGAACTAGCACATTGGGGTCATGTGTTACTCCACAGGTCATTGAAGCCTTAGTGCCTTTGATGACACTTTGATCCTGAGGTGGGTTGGTGATACGAGTCCGGGCTACCAGACAAAGAGACAGAAGACACATGAACATACTTTGAACACAAATCGAAATGGGATAGGTGAAGAAGGGACATAGTTTCTATATCAAATCAGGACTCAACACTTGGAATTTTAAGTTCTGGTAATAAAGGCATCCTTTTTATAAGACTAGAAGCAGGAGGTCCCCAAAACCAGTTCTGTTACATCATTATACCAATGACTAAGCAAGCAAGCAAGCAAGCAAACAAATAAAAGCAATGCACCTATCACTGATTGTTTTTGAATGCCTAAAATGAAGGGTCATTAATTCAATTTTTAGCTGCAGCTACTCCCCTCCCCAGTCTGCTTGACATATATCACCTAGTGCAACTCAAGCTGTGGTGGAACCACTAACACAACCCAAGCTCTACATTTAAATGGGAAGAACAAGGGGAAACACCCCTCTTGCTACAATTACACTGGATCCTTGGTTCCAACCAAGCAACATCCATCCATCCATCCATCTTCCTTCCTACATACACGCTGACCCTGTTCACACAATACACCTGAGGGAGATGGTATTTTCACAGAAATGTGAAAAATAAATTAAAATAATAATAAAAAACTGGATCAAATGAGTTTTCTTGCTGTTGTTCAAACACCTGAAGTAGAGGGAAGACCAGGGGGTGTTAACTATCACCTTCAGTCACAAATATTTAGATTACAGATGAGGGAGTTATCACTTTCTGTCCAGCTACTAAAAAATATAAGTTTAGGGCAGCCTTGGAAGAAAAGCGCTTCTCTTGGCATTCTGTCTTGGAGTTATTTTTCTTTTTGTTACCAAGTCTTTGGGCAAATGATGGGTATATAAAGAACAGAAAGGCATGTTGGAAGGTGTGGGCTCTGTTCAGATCATAGTTGATTTTTTAACAGTTTGCTACTCCTTCACTGGAGGTGGAGTTTCCAGGTGGAAACATGTTAGGAAATGACAGCCTTCCAGCCTCCTTAATGCAACTGGAAGGAGAATGAAAACGGCCACTTCCTATCTGACTGCTTGGTAACAGTGTGCTATCAGCACAGAGAAGGGAGGTCAATTGCTCGATGAAGCAGCTCACTTAATCATTCATGCTATTTAATGCATCCAGGCTGAAACCCCCATAACTTAAGTGTTATCACAAAGGAGGCTTTTTCATTGAATGTGAGCTTTGTACTTGCCTGCGGTATACACTGAGGGGAGGAATAAACAAGTGTCCCAGATATTTTGCACTATAGCTCTCACAATTCCTTGCCAATTATCCTGACCGAGGTTGAGGGGAACTGAAGCTCAAAATGCCTGCCAGATCTAAGATTAACTATTCCAATCTACAAAAGGGAATGTGGGGAAGGTTAATACAGGATGGGTTTTATAGGGTAATTCACCATACGAGCAAGACTAGATTTATATTTCATATGTAGGGTGAGAATCATCGAACAGATAAACAAAAAAAAATAAGATTCTCAGAGCTTACTATTCCATTTATGCCCAGCAGGGGGAACCAGTCCACCTCAACCAGGAATGTGGCAGACCTAATGGCAATTGCTTTATTAGACAAGAGTTAAAACTGGTTTTGAATGGTGATGGATATGCTCTCAAAAACAATTAGACACTCGCAACCCACATGGGCCACTGAACTTAAGATGGTGGCATGCCTGTGCTTTGTTGCATTACAGATTACCGGGAAAATTGCGCTGATACTTCCCATTACATGACATCGTGGAATCAAACTTATCATTTGATTCCTTATGACGTGCTGCATTTATAGGAATGCACCAATATGCCATTAAGAAACTGGCCACAGAGGCAAACCACACATGACATCTCTGCATCAGGGATTATTCCTGGGCCAATTGCTTACTGAACAAGTAAAGGCAAATGTAGGAAACTCTGCTATATCAGGATATTGACACTCTCCCATCCCCCATCCCCATCCCCGGCTGCTGAAAACTGTGATGAGCAAAGCCGTGATTATTATTCTGTTATTCAACATTATCAAGGAAAGTAGGGCTTTTGGTCGCTTTCCTCCATTTTTGTTGTCTTATGGAGGGGATTTTTTTAAAAACTTTAAAGTGCACTAAAACGCACTCGACCTAAATGGGAGGATTACCGCTTTCAATTTCCCTTCGTTTCCTATAACATTAATTGGGAAATAAGTCTGGCGTTATTAGGTGGCTTGACATAAAACCTGGGAAAGTATAAACTTGAGAATTCTGGGAGATTAAAAACAAAACAAATTACAGGCATGGGGGTGTTCCCAAGAGAAAGAAGTGGGAAGCTAATAAGAGGGCAACAGGGAGACTTTTACCCCAGACAATAAGCTCCGCAGAGGCTTCATCAACTCCACGCGAGTTAGTAGCCAGGCAAGTGTAACTGCCAGCGTCCGAGATCCGTGAAGGGCTGAGAAGGAGGCTTCCTGACTCCAGCAATGTAAAACGAGGAAGCTGTACTGAGCCACTGGCCAGGATCCGTTCACCTGTAGGAGAAAAGGGAGACTTCACTGCGTGGCCAGTGGTGACCCTCGTTGAGGCTGCCCATGGATTGTGTCAGGTCACCAATTCTGACCTCAGCTCTACCCTAGAGATCGCTAAACCTAGTATCCCAGCCAGGCACAGAGAAAACGATTGACAGATTCGTCAGAGGTTTCTTCTTCCTCTGTGTGGATGAGCTTCATGAATTCAACGGGGCCCCAAAGAGGAAATGTTGGCTTTAGAACATATCATAAAATATGGGCTTGGCTGGTGACACCGCTTGGAATGTGAATTTGCAGAATAAAGCAAAGGAATGTCAACGTTTTCTGTGCAACTGAGGGCATTATAATAAAGATAGTAAAAGTCTGAGTTGCCTGGAAGCACAGGGCTGGATTTTGGGTGGGTAGAGTCTTCTCATCCTCTGCAGGAAAGGACAACGGTGCTCTTCAGGTATTTTAGACTATAATTCCCATACCCATTACACATTTGGTCAAGTGGGTTGGAACTATCATAAACATCTGGGTTGCCTGCTATTTTTGTCTTTCAAACTACTCATTGATCATTTCTATACCTCAAATACTCTCAGACTAAATCTTTCTTCCCCACTTAATCCCACCCCATCATCAGGCAGTGAATGGGAACAGGGGCCACAGATGGCTAATTTGTTAATGGTTTAGCCCTAGTTCTTCCTGTGATTTGAAATGTAATCTCTCTTGCTCTCCATTCTGATTCTTTTTCTTCTTATCCCAGAGGCATCTTATTGTAGTGCTAATGTTTCTGAAACACACACTCTGATCTAAAGCAATATGCTCCAGGTAGGATTAAATATTTGGTTGTAGATACAGGAGATATAATTCCCTCAGTGTAGCTGATCAAAGGTACCCTGTAAGGGTCATACTAAAGGGAAGTCAGTAACTTAAAAAAACACAAGAGGTTTTTTCAGTGAGGCAATGAAGTTGTTAAGAAAAACCAAATCCATGGGTCATTCCAGCCCAGTTCAATGAGTGGGCTTTCCCATCACAACTTGACTGATGTTCAATTGTGTCCTTCACATCCGTCACAGAAACAGATCCTCTTTGGTATACATGAAGGTGTTGGCCTAGAAACCAGGAAATTGTGGAATTCTAGTCCTGCCTTAGGCATGAAAGCTGGGTGGGTGAATTTGGTCCAGTCACTCTCTCTCTCAAACCAGGGTAGAGCTCTTGCCTGACAATCAAGAGGTTGTGAGTTTGATCCTAAGTAGAGGCAGATGTTAGGATCTCTTGCTTGGGCAGGGGGTTGGACTAGATGACCTGCAAGGCCCCTTCCAACGCTGTTAATCTGAACTCATCTCACAGGATTATTATTGTGGGGAAAATAGGAGGAGGAAGGTATATTAGGTATGTTTGCCACCTCGAGGTACTTATAAAGTAACAAAGGCAGCATAAAAACATCTAATAAATCAATATAAAATTGTTCAGATTTGAAGGCGTGCAAAGGAGTTCAGAGGGAATGAGAAAAAGGAAACTTTCTACTGTGTGAAAAGAAACCAAGTTCCAGAACTTCTGCTTGCAAAATACATAGCTCTCCCACGCTAGTTTCTTGCGTGCCTGACTGCTGCTTTTCCAAAGCATGAATAGTTTCCCAATTCACCATTACCTTTCTGCCAGGTGATGGCTGGTCTGGGAGCTCCAGACGTCTCGCAGCTGAGAACCACAGCCATTCCATCAATCACTGTGCTGTCCAAGGGACCTCTGGTTATGTTGGGCGCAATGCCTGTAATGAGGGAGAGATGAGAAGAATGCTTCTAGGAAGAGTTTTGAACGACCAGAACTCTTAACGCAACACGACACTGAATTTTTATTTCCCTGACACCGCCCCCCCACTCCAAAGTCTACCATAATTGAACAGAAATAAAATAATGCGAAAGACCTTACCCAGTGTAAGGTCACGGGTCCTTTTTGGCTCAGGTTTAATAATGGATACCGTGCTATGCTTTGCGTTGTGAAAATCATCTCTCAGCGAAACAGAAGGAGAACCTGCTATTTATAAAATTCCCATTCTGCTCTCCAAAGACATCTTGCTCTTCCTTGAAGATGAGCCCTGCTCTATCAAAATAACATTCACTTGCTATATTTTATTTTCTTTCTTGGCTCTGATCTCCTGGGTCTCCTGCTTGAGCGGGACTAGAAGACCTCCAAGGTGTTTTCCAACTTTGTTAATTCTATGAATACATCAACACTATTGAGCTGGGTGTGCGCACGCGTGCCTGACTATCAGGGGTGAAATTCAAATATTTCCCCTACTGGTTCTGTGGGCGTGGCTTGGTGGGTGTGGCAGGGGAAGGATACTACAAAATCCCCATTCCCGGGGAAGG
>JANHGD010002139.1:13368-26761 GCA_027560375.1 Imantodes cenchoa
AGTGGTGAGGGAATTATTTGTTTAGCAGAGTGATGGCGTTCGGGAAAAAACTGTTCTTGTGTCTAGTTGCCTTGGTGTGCAGTGTTCTATAGCATCGTTTTGAGGGTAGGAGTTGAAACAATTTATGTCCAGGATCAGTAAATATTTTCACAGCCCTCTTTTTGGCTCGTGTAGTATACAGGTCTTCAATGGAAGGCAGGTTGGCAGTAATTGTTTTTTCTGAAGACCTGATTTTTTTTCCTGCAGTTCTGATTTTTTTGCAGTTCTGATTTTTTTTCTGCAGTTCTGCAGTTATGTTGGTTGTGGTGCACTAAGGGAGGCTCAACCAATCTCATTGTACACATGTTGTGCATTGACAATAAAGGTTGAATTGAATCATGAATCCCTTTAAGAATCAGGTGAACCTACAGGCCTCTTCTAGGAAACATGATTTCAACTGATATAATAAAATAGTGAAATCAAACTGTATTTTTTTCCATCCAAGTTCATGGACTCCTTGAAATCTGCCCACAAACAACCCCCCCTCCCCCCGACTCCTGGTAGTCCATGGACTTCAGGTTAAGAATATCTGCTTTAGTTCTCTGGAGATTTCTGACAGCTGAGGCATGCAGCATTTACAAAGGGGTTTGCCTGGAAATACTAAGGTAGATGCATAACCCCAAAACATACATAATGTAGCTCAGGAGACTTGAAATAAGTTCTGCTAAGAAAAATATGCTTGACTATTTCAGCCTTAGAAAAAAAAGCATACAGCTGTTTAACTCAACATTGCTTAACTGTTGTTAATAAGGGGATTAGAGATAATTAGTGGATATTTATTGGTGTTGTGGCCACACTCAGGCTTGCTGGTATATTAATTTTCTGTAATTAGTGCTCCACCTATAGCACTACAGCTTTATTCAGATGTTTCTCAGGGAATAGCCAAGCAGCCCTCTTGAGGAAATACAACTTCATGAACCTAGAGAGGAAGAGAATGATGGGTATAATGATATATTTAGATTTCTAAGGCATCCCCATTTCTTTAATTTATACTGATATGCAGGTAAGTCAGAGACCTCTCTCTCAAAAGCAAAGCTGAACCAATGGAATTCTCTTTATCCTCTCTTCTGCCTCCACCTTCCTCCATTGCTTTGCAGTTCAGTGAAATCAGCTGCAGGGACCAGAGCTTGTCTACAAGAGGTGAACTATCAAACATTGTAGTTCAGCAACACTGAAAGTTCACTGATTTAAAGAAACAAGTCGTAAAGGGATAGGCAAGATGGTGCCTTCTAAAGTTTGGGATTTTAATTCCTATTAGCTTGAGCCAACACAGGCAATTACTATGAAATGTTAATGTTGTGATCCTAAAAATCTGGATGGCACCATGTTGCCTGCTAATGGAATACAATGTGTAATATACATATGAACCAACTACTTAATGTAATCAACTTACTTAATGTAAGGGACGTGCATAAGTGCACCAACGTGCCTACCGTCCCTGTCCTAATGTTTCCCTCTTATCTGTATCCATCTCATGTATATTTTGTATATTACAAATATGTACTTGACAAAAATAAATAAATAAAAATAAATAAAATAAACATGATTGTAATAATGGTAATAATTAATTGTAGAAACCCAACAAGTCTTTTTGATTTCCATTTTTCTTTTCTTTCCATTTTTTGGTACTTTAATATTAAGCAGTCAGCTTAAGATTGAAATCTTTTCATGTAATAAACATTTCATGCAATTTGCAGTTCTATTTTTAATGTTATATTCAACTACGGATGAAAAAGTCAAATAATTTTATGCTTGTGAGTCCTAAAATAAGCCTATCAATTATAACTATAGAACACTTTTCTCCTCTCTTCTCAAAACTCTTACATTTTCTAAATAATAGAATGTTAATCATCTATATTATTAATACCGTTGAATAATATTGTATAAACATAACTGTATTGAAATAATAGAATGTATCAAGATTTTATTTTTTTAAGTAAATTTTATTGGTTTTCAAATCTTTAAAATAATTCCATTATTTTAATGTATCAAGATTTTAAACAATATCATAAAAGTCACTTTATTGGGAGATGAATGGCATAAAGATTTAATAAATTTTTTAAAAGGAAAAGAAACAAAATTTCTAATCATCTATCTAAATACTGAATGACTATTATTAACTTGATACATATAGTTCCAGTTGATTTCAAGGGTAAAATTGAAACAAAAACACATAAACAGTAAAAAAAAATCTCTTGTATAAGACTTTTCTGTATATAAGCAAATTGTATTAGAATCAAAATCCTTTTTAAACTCAAGGCCCATTACAAAAAACAGCTTTGCTTTGCAAAAGGCAACTTTATCCTCTTTTCAGATATTCATTTTCAAATGTGTCTTCTTCCCCAATAAGTATCCATAATAGGGGGATTTTTTTCACCATTTGTTCATATCTTGCATAATTTTTATTACTTTGTCTCTGACTTCCATAATCACTCGATGTCCCAAGAAATGTCACACATGCAAATTAGGTAAACATGGTTACAACTAAGGATAGTGTCATAGAATGATAATTTCATATAGATGTCACAGATCTATATTATTTGTGTGTGTGTGGCAAGGATGAGGTCCTGAAAATATTGTCAAAACCAAACTCCCTGAAGCCTTAACTAATATGGTTCATGATGAGAAATCCTAAGAGTTGTAATTCAGGAATAACTGAATTTCCAGGGTTTCCAATCCCTACTTTTAGGAGCTCTAACCTCCATGTCTAGGCCAATCTATCAACTTTCAATCATACTTTGAAATGTTCTGGATTTATTTAATTGACATACATTTAGGTAACCCCATTCCCAGTACCAGAATAGGTTCCTATGAAGATCAGAATGGATAAACCTTCTGAAGAAATAATTGTTTTAAAAACAACGACATATCATATGTGTCTCTTGTTTTGTTTTTTTTAATTGGGAAGTTGAACTTTAGTGGGTCCTAGGATATCAGATGTCATTTCTACTCTCATTTCTACTGCCTGCTCTTTTCTCTTTTCTCTTTTCTATAGTACAGACTATTTAACAGGCAGCAACTGCTGTTAAAGACTACAACAATTGTTTAAAACTTAACATGTTACTTTTCAATGCTTTAAAAAACAAACAAACCCAAAACAAAGCTTGTATTTACTTTTGTCCTGGAAAAATCTTCATTCACTTCTTGAGAGGTGATAATATAACATATACAAATAAATAGACAAATATTCTAATGTTCCTGAGAGTTTTTAAAAATTGTATCCTGCATCTTGGATTTTTTTTCTTGCAGACTAGGTTAGTTTGAATTGAACTATAAAGACTATAGGTGACAGCATATTGTTCTTTATTGGTATGAGGAGAAACAGAACTCTTCAGCCCATGTTTGGCTTGTGTTTTTAAAGATACTGAACATGGTTTACATTATAACAGTCATGAATTTGCTGTTTGATCAAAGCTCAAAAGATTGCATATATTTCAGAATCCCCAGTTAGATGACAAATATTACGTGGTATGTCACTAATCTGTTTCATTTCTGGGACTGAAAATAATAGGGTCATAATGCATTTTTAATGCTGTATGCATATATATTTCTTTTTGTTTCTTCTTCCTACACACAAGGAATCTTCCGACTGCTAGCAAAAAGCAGCTGCTCGATTGGCTTTCACTAAGCATGCAGCATAGCGATGTATTGATAAACATGAATGGGATATGTTGCATGTTCATCTCTCATACTTGATAGGGAACACTGATGTAGGACAGCTCACTGAGAAACAAATAAATACAGATGTGCCTCTGCAAAATTGCCCTTAGTTTATCTTAGTATGGGAAAATAATATGATTGGATAAAATAAATTGCCTGTAATAGACACTCATAACTCTGAGAAACAGATGAATGAATAAACCTCCCTTTACCTGAATCCATTAACTCGGCTTGATGCAGTTACTCTTCCCTCACTCCTATTGCAATCAAAGTGACTAATATGCAATGGCTTGTTAATTCTTTGTAGCACAATATCGTAAGTATCATTTTGCTAAGCCAGTAAGTAAATGTAAGACTTTTGGCTGATGTAAAATAAGAAAATGATGGGAAAGCACATTTAATTTAATTAGGATTTAGGCGAGTGGGGAGAAACTTTTAAAATTATTGTCCAGACTTTAGATCCATCACCTTGTCACTATAGCCATTGTGAGGAATGCCTCCCATTGCAGCTGGAGAAGGAGTCCTAGAGAGGTCTTTAATTATAAAGATAAGTACCTAAAGTCTTTTATACCAAGGAGCATGAGGAAGACCGAGCACAGATATTTCAACAAACACAGAATAAGCACAGCAAATTCTGTAGCTGCAGAGCTTAAGAATCAACATGATGAAATTAAATAGCCTTGGTGTACACATACATCGCATTGATTTCTGAACCAGGGTCTCTTAAACACTAAATCTTGCGTAACAGAAAAGACAATTAAACAGAACAGCATGAGGCTGTCAATCACTTCCCACAATCCACAAAAGCATCTTCCATGAAAGCAAATCATGTGAAATGTGGAAAAAAGAAGAGAAAACATATTTTATCAAAGCAGATAAATGTAAACATGCGAAGAAAACTGCCTCTGAATACAGATTGTCGGGGGTGGGGGAAGAATCTCTCCCCCTGATTAAATGGTGCATTCATACCACTGAGCAGGATCTTCCACATAGGTAGCATTCATTAAGTATTTTGCAGACATGGCTGCTATTAAGGTACATTTTTAGCTTGTGGTATACAAATACCTATTCTGTCACTATTTATCCCATTTAAAGATGCATGGGCATGCTGCAGTTTACTGAAACATGATTGGCTGCTACATAAATCAATCTGATAGAGATCAGCTCCACAAGGAATAGATAAATCATTAGGCTGCACTTTTTGCAGTGTAATTCATTTTAGATAGTGATTATTGATGATTTAATTTCATTGGTACATGTACTTGTCTAGACCAAGTTTTGTACTGAAACTGCTAAAGCAAGGTAACAAATTCTTTGTCAGAAATTTTAGGAAGGGTAGTGATTAAAACCATGTAAATGGAATATTAAGGATGAGATTTTACATGCTGAAAAGTTGGCAAAGGCAAAAATTATTGCTCTCATAGCAAATGTATGTCGAACAACGTGTGTGTGTGTGTGTGTATGTGTGTAATATTTCCCATTCCTGGATTGTTGCTACCCAAATTTTGCTACGCAAATAAATGTCCTAGTTAAATAAGTGTTAAGCATAAAAACTCTGCCTGCTGTAGGAAACAGAACTTTGCATTTCTTTAATTTTGTATTACATTGGAACTCAGCCACAATGAAGTTCTAAAAGTTTTGCATCTAACGAAACCAGTGGTCAACTTGTACATTTAATAGAAGCATCTATTATTTTGTGCCAAGAATGAATACGAAGTAATGGAATAATTCCAAAGAATGTTTCTGGCTATATGTAAATTATTTTCTCTTCATCACTATGTAATTAAAACCTACTTATAAATACTATATCTGGGTTCAGATTTTTTAAAAGAAAGATTCCAGATTAGATAAATATTTTAGGACACATTTGAATCTGAATATTTTTTCATCCCCTTTTCTTCCTTCTTCAATTACTTTTTGTTTTTTTGCAACAACAAATATTATTATTAGCACCGAAGGAGGGCTTGTGTAAAACTCCAGTTTATGCTGAATCGTTATTGCTGGAAACAAGGAATAGACAATTCAGTTTGCTCAGTTTCTAATACTCCCATCTTAAACTTATTCCATTCCATTCCTATATTAGCTTGCTTTTTTAAAAGATACATTTATCCTAATGTATGCTGTTTAATCTGATATCCATAATTTCTTACAATTAAGTAATACTTTTCAGTAAGCTTTTCCCTTAGTTCTTTTTGGGCAACTTCTAATTAATTATGGTTGTTAACGGTATTTCAATTGGTTTCTTTTTATCATGTTTTGAACTATTGTATACTACTGAAATATTGTATCCAGAGTATATCACAGCACTTTTAAATATTATCAATTAATATGTACATTCATTTTCTGATAAAATTGGATAGTGTAACTATGTTTCCCTTTGGGTGTAGATTTAAGATGTACAAATGGAGTAAACTAGGAACAAAATACCAATTAAGTTCAATCTACTTTTTCTTTATATAATTCACTTAATTGTCATAAAGTTATATAATATGGGAAGTGTTGTGTTCATTTATAAAACTTGAAGTGTCATATTGGAAAATATGGGCGTGCATGTGTTAACAACAATATTTTATTTTGATCCCTTCCCTTCTCTTCCCTTCCTGGCTTTTGGTAAGAGCAGGTGTATTGATAATAGACAGCTTCCTTGTAATACCGTAATCTTATCTAGTTTAAGATAAAAATGTCTACCTTTTGAAAAGTACTTTTTTGAATGAGTGTGAGTGAAAACTATTTTTTTCCTACTTCTTTTGTTACTAATCCTTAGTATGGATGATTCCTTAGTATGGATGATTTCTTAGAGATTTGTTTGAAGAGTTCTTACGATATATCTTCATAACAAAGAGTAATCCCAGTCCTGTTAGTCAAGCTATGAAACTTGCCCAAATCTCTTTTAGTGGATTATAATGTTGAATACCATAGAATACTTATTTTGATTGCAGTCACTGATATGGTCAAATATCCCCCATTATGCTAGTGGTTTCGACTTACCTTTGCTACCAGTTCGGGAACATGAGTGCATGTGTGCATGCACGTGCAATGCTTCTGCGCATGCACGGAGCATTTTGTGATGACGTCTGGGTGGGTGGGCAGAGCCTCCCACTGCCATCGCTACCGGTTCGCCATACCGGGTTGAACCAGTAGCAACCAACCCCTGGATGACTCCTTAACATAAGTAACATGTTTCAACTAATATCAATAAAGAGAACTATTTGCCATATAATTGATCAAGAAAAAGAACATAAAAAGATGTAATTGGAATTTTATATCATTCAGGCTAAGAGTGATACATGCAACCTATTCCTGAATACACCTTTTCTGACAAAATTCATAAAAGCATAAACTGTGGCACTAGTTTGACTTAAAAGCTGGGAACTGTAGCCTCTCTTCTAAAACTATTCTGTTCTTTTTCTGCCTTCTAAAGTATCTGACCAAGAAAGCTTTCTCATTTTTAAAAAAGTTAATCTTTTCTAAATTTTCAGGAAGCAACAACAGTCAATATTACAGTCCAAGGTGGTGATTCCTTAGAGATTTGTTTGAAGAGTTATTTGGATATATGTTCATGACAAAGAATAATTCCAGTCCTGTTAGTCAAGCTATGAAACTTGCCCAAATCTCTTTTAGTGGATTATAATGTTGAATACAATAGAATACTTCTTTTGGTTGCAGTCACTGATATGCTCAAATATGCCCCATTTATGCTATTAGCCTGAACTATATTTTTACTGGTAGATAATCCACACAGACTTTTTACTGCACATTGCAGTTCTATGTGCTCATTTTGAAGAAATAGTCTGTAAAGTTGTGCCTATAATATCTAAATATCTAATTAAAAATTCCAAAAGTATTCACCATTTGTTTTTATTAATATTATCATGTCCTACTTTTGGAACAGAATATGTCTGTGCATATTCCTGAGAGCATAGCACATGTACATTTTCTTGAAACCAATATAAGCTATGGCAGAATGATTAAACCTCTTTTCAGGTAGTATTAAAGTTGTTTGAAATGAAAATGTCTAAAAACAATGTTGAAGCATTAATGATGTTGCTTAGCTGTTTTATTATTTGCAAAAGACAAGCTGAGGAAATGGTATTTATTCTAAAATCCACCAAAGGGAAAAGTTTGCTGCTGCTTGAGCATGAAGTTAATGGAAGGGAATGCTACAAACTTTTTCCAAGTGATGCTTTACAGAATTGCTTTTAAAAACCCCAGAGGGTAAATAGTATTCTCAGAATAAACAGAAAAATGCTGACCTTGTCAGTTTTAGCTGCTGAAAGCCAAGCTGTTTTAAGACTTGGAGGATCAAGGGTCATGGTTATAAACAACACATATAAAAAAAATGGAAAAGAAGGAAAGGGAGCTAGAAGGAAGAGGAAAAGAGCTTCACCATGATGAATACAAGCAGTAAATATGTTGACCTTGACAAAAAAGGGAGGAATGAGATATTTATGCAAAGAAGTGGAAGACAAAAAAGAACAGACAAATCTAACAAATTGTGCTTGGAAAGTATTTTTAGAACTTGTTTAAAACCAGAAATGAGTCACTTTAGCTTCATCTGTTTTTGGTTTCAAAAGGGCAAAAAGGTCAGAGCTTCTTTGTTTTAAATAAGCTGGTCACTCTTTCTGAAGTGTAACATGATAAGGTTCAAGAGCCTTAATGAAACCAGCCCTTCAGAAACACCCTGGGCTGCAGCACCTCAGCAATTCTACAGCTATGTGTTGAATCCAAGGGTGATCTGATCAACAAAAGCATAGCAAAGTCTGACTTTGTTTGTGACCTTCATACCCTACTGCTCCTGTGGCAGCCAGATGGGAAGGGTGATGGCTAAATTTGCCACCCTCAAACTCCCCTTTCACAACCTTCCATGATTGTTTACCTTCGTGGTATGAACCACAGTCATCGCTCTGATTTCCAATCCACTTCTCTTTCAAATTAGCTTCTTGGAAGACTAAAGTTTGAGAAAAACAGTTTTCTATGATTAACACAAAAATACCGCCTTTGAACTGTCACAGGATTGGAGCCAAAAATACCCATCATTTTGTGCTATCTTTTAATGGAAATCAACCATTTGATACTTCTGGCTTATCTGAAGAAAATGTTTCCTTTCTGTTTCCGTGTTGCTGAGGCAAATTTTTAGCAGCAAGGATCTCATTTCTTGACAGCTTGCCATCTTATTCTACTCTGTCAATGTGGAATAGAAGTTGAAGCAAAATTCATTAAATATGGCAGTAGCACTTGTGGCTTCAGCTAAGCCAAGGAAAAACAAATTGGACCTTGATCTAATCTGAAATCGGTTTTGTCGGATTAGCCATCATCTAGGTGGAAAATAATGTGAATTTAAATAAAACAACATAATACCATATGCATGGTATTCTTTTGAATATCTAAGATTTCAGATCTCAAAACTAAGACACACAGTAAGCAAAATGCATATGGTGCAGTTGTCTTTCATTTTTATTATAATTCATAGTAAGTGCAGCATTGATACTTAGGGAGGCAGAAACTTAATTCTTTTTCTAGCCCAAATCATCAAGAAAACTCATCCCCCTGTACCCATAAAAATACATATTACAAGAGAGGCAAATGTTCTTAAAGAATGGAGCCTGCAAGGGAGAATTAAGATTCTTTCCCCTATGGACTCAATCCAAATTAAGACACTATATATTCCAATAGAAATTTGTAAGGGGAAGTCTGAATCTTCTCGTATAAATGGTAGTGTCTAAGTTTGCAATATAGTCTTGCATTATAATCTAGTTACTAGTGTGACCAGGAAACAGAAAGTACAGTTTAATTAAACTGTTTAATTAAACAGCTTAATACCCCTCTGATGATGACCTAGAGTTCCCTTTTACGTTTTTCTGTAAGAAAACCATTGATGCCTTTATATGTAATAACTGGGGGAAGACACTTTATGTTAATAATAGAAAAGGTAAAATTTTCTAACACATAGAAGCCTGGCCCCAACTGACAAAGATCCCACAGGATGAATTTCTGCATACTAATTGCACAACAAGGGGATATACATAATACATAACCCACACTCTACAGAGTCCATTTTAAAACAACGAAATTCCTCAAAGTTGCTTATCATTCTCTCATTTATTTTTTTTTTAAAAAGCCAAATTCCTTGCAGTTGCTTTCATACATGTCTTTTCATGTCTCATATTTTTGGTGCATATTGTTCTTGGTTTGCTTCTGAATGCACCAATGAGCTCTGCAGAAGCGACATTCTATGATACTTTTAAATAAATATAGCAGAAATGAGATGTAGAATCTCACTTGTGGAATGTCAGAAGAAATCTATTGCTTATTTAGAGAGGGCATAGTAGTTAATCTTTCAAGGTGCACCAAGTACATATTTAAGTTAATTTCCATAAAATATGAAATATATGTTTTTAAATATTGTCCTACGTATAGCAGAACATAGTCATAAATAGGAATTTGTTTGATTCTTTGGCTACTAATTATTCCTGAATGAAGGCTACTAGTTATTCCTGAATTAAAGAGATCTTTAGTCAGAATTGCATTTGCAAACTTTTTTTTACAGATTTATTAAGATAGAACTTAACTTTATGTAGAAATTAAGCTATTTTTTTAAAATCTGCATTTTTCCAAAAATAAGAAAAAATGGAATTGCCCTGCCCAAGAGGATATGGGCAGCAAAGCATTGTTTTAGCTCATCAAGGTCATCAAGATATAAT
The DNA here is from genome assembly GCA_027560375.1 of Imantodes cenchoa. NCBI lineage: Eukaryota > Metazoa > Chordata > Lepidosauria > Squamata > Dipsadidae > Imantodes > Imantodes cenchoa. The sequence goes on from JANHGD010002139.1 coordinate 23,769, forward strand.
CTAAGGCAATGGCAAAGATGGTTTATTCTGAGGTTCAGCTGGTAAAAGTACAGGGTTATTCAAAAAGAATGAACCAAATTCATGACGCAATATTTCATTAAGGAAAAGTAATACAAAACTCCAGCCAAGTCATGTATTCTACTCACAATCAACTTTTATTTCCTGTCTTACAAGTGTTTAATGTGGCCACCACCTGCAGCACGGGTAACATCAATGCGATAAGAGAATTCCTCCTAGGCGCGTAACAGCATATCACAATCCATTGAGTTGATTGCTGTTGTTATTCGATGTTTAAGGTCATTGAGGTTAGTGGGTAGCAGTAGAACATAAACACGATCTTTTACTTATCCACACAAGGAAAAAATCACACATGGTTAGGTCTGGGGAACTCGCGGGCCAAGCACAAAGAGCAAGGTCTTGGTCTCCCCAACACAGAACTCCTTTTCCTGAGGACTTGCCGTTCCGAGGGTAAACAAACAACTGAATGTTGCCAGAAGAATGACACGACTACATTGCCCCTGTGGCAGCCATTCAAAACTTAGATAACTCCTTTTTCAAATCCTCACTGATTCATTACATGAGGATGCTTGAGAACTGAAGCAATGTGTCATGAAATCAGTTTATTCTTTTTGAATAACCCTGTACATTGTTACTGAAGAGGATCTGGCATCACCCACGATAAAAAGGTAGAGTAAGATATAAAAGGTCTGAGTTGAGTCAAAATTAGGTTGAAGACATATGAGAGAGAAAAATATAAATGCTATAATAAACATTTCCAGCAACCTGCTCAGTCTTTGATGCGGCCTCTTAAATTCTGGGAAGTTGAGCCCTTCCTGAGTTGAGTCAGAGCTCATTAATGCTTCTCTGCACTTCTGATCTCTGGGTGACTTGCAAAAGCCTAGCCTTATGGCCTGGCAGTTCACTCTTCGCTTCTCAACAAGGCAATGTTGCTGCCTTGGGCTCAAAGTGTTGAGTTCAAGTTGCTGGCACTGTAGCGAGAAAGTTATACAACACACAGCAGCTATGTTAGATGTGGCTTCAAGCAAGAGAGAAATTGTACTCTTCATATGTTTGCTGAAGAGATCATTCCTGAATGTCTCTGGGTGCTTGTGACACCATTCTCATGATATGGGGGGATTTGAAAAGATTTCTTAGCTGATCTGGTAAACGTCTGAAAGGTACTTTTAAACACTGAAAGTACAATATTTTTAATATACCAGATTAAGCTATTTAATTTAGATAGGCCTGTTTTCTTAATCCATGTTTATAATGCCACATCACTATGATATTGTAACTATATTCTTAACAAGATAATTTTCCATCACTTTAAAGATTTTCTCATTTTATATTCTATATGCTTTTTGGTACCCATAAGTAGGAAGAAATGTTTAACAAATACATATTTTCAGTCACACAACCCCCAATGAATTGTATTTGTGATTTTGAGGCTTTAATTTATATGGTTATGTATTTGTATCATTTCCAAACAGAAATGTATGTCTCTTGCATCCTAAAATCAAACTATTTTAGGATGCAAGAGATTGCATCCTAAAATAGTTTGTCCCCAATGTCTATCATGTAGTAATATTATGTTTTCTGAAGAAGTAAGTGAGATAATTGTGGTTATATGATATCCTGCAGCATAATGATGTGTATGAAGTAAAGTGAAATCAAGCGTATCTACTAATTTTTAATCACTTTTGGAAGAGGCATGTTGGGCTGTTTCAAGATGTCCCATGATATGTGAATTAAGGGTTTTTTATTTATATTGATCTGAAACTAGATTTTGTTTTGCTTTTATCTTATAAGAACTGACTACATACTGCAATTATTTCTTAAATATTTTTTTAGATGTATCACATCTTTCTTCTAGGAGTTTTAGGTAGCACACATAGAACTTTTTCCTCCAATTTTCATCTACAGCAATGACCCTCTGAGATAGATTGGTGAGTTTCTGTAGCTTAGTATGCCCTTGAACCCAAGTTTATCATTTAACCACTACACTAAATGAAGTTATGAACTGGTGAGTAAGCTAACACATCCTTGCTAAAGGTTTGAGATGTAATTTAAGAAGCAAATGTATTGAATATGAAGTTTTATTTTGTGTTCCTGAATCACAGGTGCAGCAAAATCACAGAATCCTGTGGAATTCTGAAGATTATCAGCTTGAATGTGGCATAAGCATTTTATACACCAGGAAATCTATTTCAGCAGATGCAGGGAGATATAAAGGAAAATTCTACTTCATGCATCTATAAAGAAAGCTTAGCTCATGCCCATGAAAAATTATGTGATCATACAATTGTTGGCTGTTAAAGTGCCATAGGATACTTCCTTTGTACCATGCATTTTAGTTTTCTGATTACATCTTTAGATATACTTCAGTGCATAATTTTGTAGCATGTTAAAACAGCATTCATGTATACACTGGGGGAAGAAGATACAGATAATATTTTAGGTGCTTATTAGGAGAGAGATCTGAAAGTATGTTGCTTGCCTAAACAAAGCTAAATGGTTTGTTTTTGTTTTTTTTCTCCACATCCCATGGAAACAAATATGGTAAAAATAAATTGGAGGATTTATTTATACTCAGCTCATGAGAAAGTAAAAAAAAAAAAAGATCAGCATGAATTTCTTTTTAAAGTAACAAGGCTTCCCCAAGTGTTCTGTTAAATATTCAGCTAACCTACACAATGAGAAGGCTGGGTTATATCTTCTTTTCTGGGATTATTTATATAAGCATAACTGCACAGATAAATCTGCTTTGTGTGCCCTAGTTTGAGATGGGCAACCTGAACTTTCTTAGACAGGGCTGATAGATTCAAACACTCTTGGCTCCCTCCATTACCCTTCTCATTCATCAAAGGGACTAGGACAGTGACGGCAAATCTTTTTTGGTTCGCGTGCTAAAAGAGTGCGTGTGCATGTGCTAGCACGCGTGCATGTGCCTCCCCCCCCATTCCCTCCCCCCCATGCATGCGCACCTCCGTGCT
>JANHGD010002139.1:136850-164399 GCA_027560375.1 Imantodes cenchoa
ATACATGTAAGATAATAAAAAAGTAATAATAAAAAGGTAATAATAATAATAAAAGGTAATAGGGCAGTAGGACAGTAATAGGAGAGTAGGACAGGGACTGTAGGCACAGGAGTGCGCTTATGCACGCATAACACATAACACATGCATAACACATAACGCACGCATAACACACAGGTGTGTGTGTGAGCTTCCCAAAGAAAGCTTTTTAGCATGCATTTTGGCAAACTATACCTATTAGCAATAATTTAGTAGGCACTGTCAAATGTCCAAGGAATGTTGCATAAAACCAAACAAGCTGGCATGGAGAAGAGTAAAAGTCCAAATTAATTTATAATTGCCCCATCTTCTGATTTTTATTCCATTATGACTAATCAAAATAACTGGTCTCTAAAATCTTATTTTAGACATCATGGAAAATGCTTTATTGTACAACTAAATTATCCTTTCTTGCATTTTTAATAATGTTCATGCTTAGGGTAAGGCACAAAATGTAGTAAGCAAGTACTGGTGAATGATCCTCTTTACACAACATTTGAAACCTTGGGGAAAAAAGAGAGAGAAAATAGTGAAATTGTTAAGTGAAGATTTTCTATGTCCCTTTTTCTGCCACAAAGCCTGTGCTCATTTAAAATGAAGGTTGTGAAAGAAATAAGCATCACTGCATAGATTTTTTTTCTAATGATATCAAGTTAAAAAAAAACTCAGTTAGGATATAAATGATATTTTTGTGTTGCATTACACAACTTTCCACTGGTGGTTGCTAAACCATCTTCAGGTTCTGTTTACAATATTTCCCTAGCTTATCAAGAATTGTATTTCCTTCTTCTGGCTTCATTCTTCAAGAAAAATAAAATAATACAACCCTAGAAACAGTTCTGAAATGTTTCTCCTCCATCCCTTCCTCCATCCATTTCTTTTTCCCACTTCTACTTATATCAGTAGAGCCCAAGTCGAAACACATCCTTGCCTTAAAAAAGTATCTAAGACACAAGGTCAATGACAGCCAATTATAAAATGACAGTAGCATTACAAGCAAAACTACATGCAAAAGCAGATATTCCAACCTTTTTATATCTATAATTTATTACTTTGAAGTTTGCGTGTGTGGGAGGAAGGGAGGTCAGGTAGAATGCTTCCTTTAAATTAATCTGTGCAGGTTACAAGTGCTTTGGATAAACAAAAATACATATCCATAATCATTTTTGTCCCATGACAGCCTAAAGCAGCAATATGTTAAACTTAACTGCTTTTCTTCGTGTCAAGGAGAGTTAGAGTCTATAACAAGTCTCCATTTCACCAGATGCAGGAGCTAGAACAAAAGGACTTAATGAAATGATCTGTTTACAAAACGGTAAGTGCAGGTCTGCATTAAATCCTTTTTAAATGTGGGTTTCAGAACACTCTCTTATAGCCTTTCTGATATCTTTCTAAATGAACTGGGTTTTAATGGGTTTTTTTTTAATTGAAAAATTATTTTTAACATCTTTCATTGTCATGTCCCAGAACTCGTACTCCCACCAACTTTCATATAGCATTTCTAAATAGTCAGGAAAAGATAAATCAAAGGCTGAACTGTACCCTTGCACTTATATACTTGTTAAATGACTTTTTTACAGTCTGTTATTGCTAGGAATTGGATTGCTTTTAAACTAATGTTGTCTGGCGGGCAAAAGTGAGTGAAACCGCAAAGCCTGGAGGAACACTAATTACTTGTTTTAATTAGCAGCAACTTTCACTAGAGTATAATCTCCCTACAGGCCACTTTTCAGTAGGTGTGGAAAAAATGATGTAGAAACAAACCAATAATCTCTTATTTGCCCCTAAATGAGAGCTATACTTTTTTTTCTAGTGTAGACATATAATTTTGTACAAGCTGCCAAAGCCTTAGGGAACAAGGCCTACAATGTCGGCTGTTCAATTCAAAGATCTTTAGCAATCAATTGCACAATAGAGCTCCTTATTTTATGCTGCTACATCATAAAAGTGCTCCTTTTGTTACATTTCCATCCTTTATAGGATCTTAATCCTTTTCTTTTCAGGCCCGTTTATAGAAAAATTCCACAGGGATATCCTATTTGCCACAAGGACTAAAATGGTCCACTCAGAAGGCAGTGTGTGTGAAGGTTTGAGTTTCCTTCCCACCCTCCTGCCACCCTCTAGAGGACATTAAATTGCACTGTTCATTCCCTTCACCATAGAAGAACTGCCTTGGTGATGACAGGCAAAGAAAAATTCCATTACATTGTCTTACGATGCCATTCTAATGTCAAGCAGCTCTTGTCTCTCCCTAGTTACAAGCTCAGCTGTGGCATTCAGCTGGTCATAACCTTTGAAATAGAAATGCTGCAGAAATTCAGATTTGCGGCAGGGATGCATTTTATATTTTATGAAAATTCTCACTAAAGAAAATTTGCATTTTTGCCATTGTGCACTAAATAAATTTACTTATTTTATGAATCAGTAGGTTTATTTAGTCCACAATGGCAAAGATGCATATTTTCTTTAATAAGAACATATGGTCTCGTACTACCATTATAAACCCAAATGCCATTAACCATTACTAACCCAATATATATTGGATTTTAATGTTATTGATGTCAACTAAATTTCAGATTAGAATAGAGTTTGAAGATACCTTTCTATCTCTTAACTTATATATATTAAAACAGAAACACTAACATTGTGTTATTATTAAAGTGCATTACTATTACCGTAAAGCCATAAGGTTTTTTAACAACAGTTCTAAAAATAACTGAACTTTCTATGTATGTAGTTCACAGCATTTAAAAAAAAAAGTATATCTGAAAATAGGAAAAAAACCCATAACATCTAACATGCCCTTTGTTACCTCCTCTTGTTTTACTAATAATGTAAAAGACTTTTTAGTGTAGATCCATTTCAGAGCAATATTCAAAGGATTAGATTGCATTAGAATTCATTGATAACTTCTGGGGAAATAATATGTAGTCAAGGATTTTGTTTTTCTTAATGTTTCATATGCAAGACAATCCTGTTTTATGTTTGCACAGAAACAAATCCCATTGCCTGTCCAGTTTGTATATCCAGAATGGGAATTTAAGTCTAAAAATGTTCAGTATCCTATTTAACTGCGTAAATAGAAAGTTCGGTTATTTTTAGAACCATTGTTAAAACATTTATGGATTTAATAATAATGCACTTTAATAATTACACAATGTTATTGTTTGTGTTTTAATATATATGTTTCTATCTATCTATCTATCTATCTATCTATCTATCTATCTATCTATCTATCATCTATGTATCATCTATCTATAATTTATTTTACTTTGTTATTCTAATAACCATAATTATATTCTTGAAAATCTCTGTGTGAAAAATGACAAGAATGACTATATTTGCCTTGATTTGTTAGCTCAAAGCACTTTTATGGAGTTTGGCAGTGTATTGTAATGTACTGTTTGTACTATATTGTAAACATGAAGGGAAAATGCTACTTCTGTGTAAAACAAAAACAACTGAAAAAGACATTCTAGAGCTTTGAGATAACAAAATATAGAGAAAGCTTTTTTTCTCCTTGCTGCTCCTATTGTTGCTAAACAATATTACTTTTCTCAAAACACAAAGTTTGCAAATAGTGATAAGTCCTTTAAAATAAAAGTGATCCAGACTGAAGAAATTAAAATGCTTGGTGGCTCATATAATGTGGTTCCTTTCCTTAATGTTTCAATTGAATTGAAGCTGAAAGGTGACGTTATAGTTCTTAATATGTTTTGAAGAAGACTTATGTAAAGCTGGACACTATGTTTTAGGAGGGTTACATTTTGGTGTGGCCTTGCTAGCGATCTCTGCTTCTTTCCCCTCCCATCTTCCTCAACTTCTGTTCTGGCTCCAACTAGCTGGCTGCCTGGAGGAGTGAAGCAAGAGAGCAGAGGTTTGAATGGAAAAAGTAAACATTTACAACAAAGGATATAATTGAAAAGGATTTTGTGAACAAGGGGCAGTGTCAGTAGAAAGAATGGTGGAGGGTGGAGCTGCGTGGAACTCTTTTGTTTTGGCTCACAGTGATGCAGCCAATAATATTGCATTGTGAACTATGCCGAAGTCAACATAAAAGAAACAAGCTAATAGCCACCCCATGACAAGACATCTAAACTACATATGACTTAAATGTTTATAGCTAATATCCTTTCTTATTATGAAATACCCACTCTCAATTTCAGATCTCTTTTTTTCTTTCATGCTCACTAAAAGAAATATAAAGTCTTCCTGATTTTTTAAAAATAAACCTCTTTGATAGCCATCAAAGCTCTTCTTTTCTATCAATTATATAGCTTATGACTATCAGTGCTTTACTATTTGGGAATAGCAACTCTTATCCATTGAAGTTGTCAAGTTTCTTATAAAATACAGTTGCCATTAGTATACAGCATTTTTTTTTCTCATTGGAACGAATCAAATGCTGATGATATGTTTACATGCGTAATCGTAGCCATAAATGATAGTCTTATTGCTACAGAAAAATAAATCTATTCATCACTTCTGTGCTGAAATGAAACCATATTAATTACATAAATGATGCTTTTAAGATAGAAAGGTACTTTTCCCCTTGTTGTTGAGGCAGAAAATTGTTCTAACTACTCAAAACCACATTTGTAGAAATAGCATTCTACCAATATAAAAGAACTCAAAAGTACTCATTTTTGACTAATGGAACTAGTATATTTCATCAAATGTGTTGTTTTATAGTACAATTCTCAAGGTGCATCAGGTCCAAACCAATCAAGAGAGGTCATAGCTATTTTCAGTTTGCTATATAGTGAATTACATTAAGATTCATATTTAAAAGTATGCACTTCAGAAGTCCATGAAATACAATCCTTTCAGAAATACTTAGATTACAATTTGTTTGTAGGAAAGAGAAAGAGGGAGGGAGAGAAAAAAAGAGAAGAAAGAAAGAGAGAAAGAAAGAAAGAGGGGAGAGGTAGGGAGAGATTTACAGCAGTGTCCAAAACTCAAAGACAATACTCTAATAGTTTGTGAGTTTTCAGTGTAGATGTCTAGAGGTCAAGGTACTCCAGTGAACTGTAGAAGAGATTTGTTCACAATTTTCAATAAGTGCTGACTCTGGTTGGCTTATTTCTTGCTACCATAAATGAACTAGTTATTATCATTAATATTTCATGGGGAGGAGCCATAGCTTAAGGGTGCAAGACATGCTTTGCATGCAGAAGTCTCCACGTTTAATGTCAGGCATTTCTAGTTAAAAGATAGAAGATGACCGTGGAAAAAATCTTCTCTTGGAGGGATGATGTCAGGCAACAGCAGATCACATTATGTGAGTCAACCCAATCAGGATAAAGCTGCTTCACTCCTTAAATATTCTGAAATGTATCTCCTTTAGTGGATTTAGTGGAATCCAAAGAGTTAAACTGGTGTTATATATCCAGTCCGGAATTTATACTGGTGGAAAAGCAATGGCAAATCCTAGTATGCCATTAATATCATGCTGCTGTTGATGGGGAGAGGATGTTACAACTCATGCATCTTTATAACTCATAGACATTTTGTTTAGAGGAGCCCAATTTTTTCCTCACACATTTTGCACCTAATTTTACTAATGAACTTCAGTTAATAAGTTATTGTAGCAGGATGGACTCATCCAGTTTGCTTTTATTAACATACACCATTGTAGTTTCATTTTTAAACTACATATGTATCTGGACTTTACCTCAGCACAATTTCCACAATTCCTCACTTTGGCCATATAGGCGATTTTTATGGGAGTTGGAAATCAACAGAAACATTTCTTCTTGCATTTTGACATGGCTTTAGTCTGCTTAAATAATTGGGAAGCCTATATCTTATTCCACCTTACTTTATTGCAATGTTATCAAACTATGTTTTATAACTGTAGTTGCAAAATTATGTTTCTAGAAGAGATGGGTATGATAATGAATTCTGTTAATATGTAGATTGAAATCTCTGGCACATCACCTATATTTTATAACAATTGTGTTCATTGCAGATTCGCTATACAGAACTAGAAAAGAAACCACCTCTCAAATATTACTAAATTTAAGTATTAAAGAAATATTAAACAATATTAACTCTGCCCTGACTTAAACATTAAATGAATTCAGCTTCTTATACATGACTGAAGATGGGATTCATATGGATCATCTTCTCCAAGTAAGGACAAATAGAATACTTTTCATCAGCTGCTGCCCATTTCCATCTTAAAGTCAGCTAAGAAACTTAAAAGCAGTTGAGAGAGGTATGACATTGCACATTCAAGTAAATAAATACCGCAATGCATCTTTTAATCTTCTAAAAGATAAACCACTGCTAGCTAACTAACAACCATCTGCTAGCTGCAAGTTTCTAACACCTCCTGACCTATGACATTTATGACAAATTACATATCGAAGTGCAAGAGACGGCTTGTTAAAATGAAGCCCAAGGCCCACAAGTTCATGATCATTCTTGGCTTTAAAAGCATGGGTTAAACATGAACAAGAAACAGTTTGGACAGGAAACAGACATGGCAATGGCTAAAAGGAAATGAAATCCTAATCCTCTAACCCTTTGACTTTTTGCAGCTTGCTGTGTGCAGCAATGTGCTTTCGACCATTAAACTACCTTAACCTTCTGAAGAGCCAAATCAGTTCAAATTGCCTGCAAATTTGCACATTACCACACAAGACTTGGACAATTCCCATTTGAAAATTGCACTGAGGGTGAGCATTTAATGTAATAATTTTAACAAACAAAATACATTTCTTGTTTTCTTTATCTGTACATACAGGTAAAAGGACATTGCATGCAAGCAACATGAAACAATAGTTTTCAGAGTCATAAAGAGAATGAGGAAAATACACTCAACAGAAATGCACTGAAGTTATAACATGTCAGAGTTTATTGTAACTCCACTTTCTAAACTGCCTGATACATTGTAAAATGGATTTAAATGGATTTCCCTCCTGTTAAGTCTTCAGAAAGGTTATTATCACATTCACAACTGCTTTTGGATTTGGTGAGACCTTAACTTAGGCTCTCTTTGTTGAAATATTATCAATATCAGTGGGTAGTCCCACCCATCAACCTCTATGCCTTTTTGCTGAACATAGGATATACCGACTTTTGGAATTACCCAAGGATGCCACCTTTGAATATCAAACATAATCACTTGGCTTTTGAACAGTGTATATTTTTTCCCCAGAAAGACCAGATCTCTAAGTTAAGCAGAAAAATAATCAGGACAATTTCAGATTTTGTTTTGGAAGTTTCTTGGAAGGGAAACTAGACAGATAATCCTAGACTTACAACCACTATCTTGATGACTTTTCAAAGTTACAATGGACCTTCCAGAGCCACTTACAACCCAGTTTTGGAATTACAACAGCTGCACATACATACATAATACCCCACAGTCACATGGTTGTTTTTTGGGAACCCGGCAACTGGCTCACCTTTATGGCTGTTTCCATTATCTTGTTATCACATGACTGCAATTTGCACCATTTTCAGCATTTGTTGCCATTCACTTCTGGTTACTGGCAAAATTTCCCCATTGGGGAAAATTAATTCACTTAATGACTTAACAGCCACAGCATTTCCTTAACAATCACAGTGTTCACTTAATGACTATTGTAAAAATGTCATAACTCTGAATCCAATCATGTGGTGCCTTGATTTATGACTGTAATGACTTATAACTGTAATTCCAGGCTCAGTGATGGTTGTAAGTTGAGGACTACCTGTAAACTGATATATATTGAGATCATGTAGTCATCAAATGTTATACTAATGGACAAGGTAGGCAAGGAGTTCAGCCATGCCCTTATGAATGGTGTAATTCTGAATATTTTTGTAATTTGCACAACCCAGGTGTCTGCACATGTTGATAAAAATAATGTACATCTGTGCCCAATGACTAAGGGACAGATGGCACCTGTTATCAGTGAAGGGTAATTCATATGCAGACTCACCATCTCAGTAAGAAGCATGCAGCTGGCTAACTATGGGAGAGATTGTTATTCTTGGTTTGCCTATTAATATGAGGCTATCATTTCTATTTTTTCAAATCTACAAGGATATTACAGTGCAATCACATGACATTATTGGAATAACTTACAAAATGATTATATTAAGAACCAGTATATATCAAATGGAAAAATATACATCATACACATATATTAGGAAAAGTGAACGAAAAGTTGTGCATATCTAAAGAAATGTACACAATGGCCATATGAATTTTCATTCAAACTACAAATTCATAGTATTTTCCTTTCCATTTAAAGAATGGAAGGTCTTTTGAAAATTAAAAGCCAGCTCAATGATTCTCTAGGATATTTTTATTTAATTATGAAATGAATTTATACGACTATCCAACTCACACATGGTATCTTAACTTTGTTCTGTCTATCACTGGAAGCATTCCCTTATTTAAAAAATAATATAATTTCTAGGATACCAGCACATGGATGGCTTCTAAGGGTGCTTTTTTCCATACATTTTCACAGCACTGTAAATATTTCTTTCAAGAATTTAAAAGTCTGAATAGAATTGAGAGGAAGTAGTGGTAATAATTTAGCTTATATAAGTTTAAAGACCAAGGTTTATTTTTCATATCCCATAGCATTTTAATTCATTGATGTATAGTGCTTTGGAACGCAAATTCTCTAAATTGCCTGTAATGATGTTATGGAAATGTACTACAGGAGTAATGTCATTTCAAAACAATTATCCTTCTTATAGTATGTTAAACTTGATTTAAGAAAGTGGCACTATAATCTTTCATGCTAGTTAAAATGTATTTATCATATTTCACTTGCCATTTCTTTTCCTTTTCCTTTGTAAAAGTTCTTCATAATTATTTCAAAAGAAAAGTAATAGACCAAAACATCCATGCTACTGCTTTCTCAAAAGTTTGCATTCAGCAACAGATTCTATAAAGCAATATAATTGTTCTTTCCTTAATTTTATAGTTGCAGTTATAGTTAAATTGTTGGCAGGGATATTTTGTAATGGTTCACCAAAGCTTCATAGTTTTTCCAGGTTATGAAAACCATCAGCCTCACAATAGGAACTAACAAACATTTGCAATGTGCCTAGTAGAAAATTCAGGATTAACATTAACATAATTTTATTTTTATTTTTTTGCAGAATCTGCCCAAAAGAGTTAACTGAGATTGTTTGGTTTTGTTTGGTTTTGATCTGGTACAATTTTTCAATTAAGGGTTTTAACTTGAGGAATTTTCAATGGAACACAATACACCGACATTTATTAATCATTAGTAAAACAATACGGGACACCTTCTACCTCTGAATAAAAGTGAAAGTGTTTTCATGAAGTAAGCTTTGTTTTGTTCAGTGGGTTTTACCTGACCTCCTACTGTTGACATAACTAGCAGCAGTTCCTATTTGCAGCAGATTAAACAATGATCCTGCTTGACAATGGCTGTTTCTTTGGTGCATTTATAGGATTTGTCTCTAACTTAATATTTTTATTGAACATGTTTGTTATACACTTTACATAATCTTTAAATTATAGGAACGATACAGCCACTGGAGTAATGCCAGAGATTTATAGCTCTTTGCAGTTACATTTGTAGCTGACCTACAGTGCACCTGGTCTGCTATTTCCTTTTTCTGAGTTAGAGACAAGTGCAATTCTCTCTAAATAACCCTCTGGACTCCATTAATGGCTAGTTCACTCCCTTTTAATAAACAAATGTACATTTGTCACCTGTTTTATGAATGCACATTTACGACATTAATGAGAAATGACTCTTTCTATTTTTATACTTATACAATTTTATACAATTTTATCTTCAAAATGTTAAAGTAGCTGTGATTATGCAAATCTTCCCATTTCTTCTCCTGTGTAAATGTGCGGTTGTTTTGAATAATCACAGGGATGTATGCAATGGTTGTTTTACGCTGGCATAAAGAAGTGAGCTTTTGATTTCCTGTATTTTATTCCATGATGTCCTTGAAAGCACCAGAGTTTGTGATATTAGAACTATAGAAGAGGGTAGTTTGAAGGATTGATAAAAATCAAGAGGCTTGGCTTATATAAATGCAATTGTTTTCTATTATTAGATTCAGCTCATTAAATAAGAAAATTGTGAAATGCAATGTTGCAGTGGATCTCTGAATAAGTAGTAGAATTTTTTTTTGCTCTTTCCATCCTGCAGCCTACAAATCTGCTCCATACACACCCAGATTCTTTGCAGCAGATTTTTGAGTTGCAGATGCAAGAATTAAAAAGTATAGATCCCTTGTCCAGATAGATTTTAAATGTCCTTATGCAAGGAACCCTGAATTGCTGTGCTGTCTTAGTTATAGGCATGCACACAACATGCAACTAATTAACAAAACCCTTGTACAGGATGGTGCAAAGGTAAATATTGAAAAAAGTCAGGAAAGCAAATTTTTAAAATGTCATCGAGCCCTGTTCTTGCTTCTGTTTGGTTTTCATTAAGAAAATATACATTGTTTTTGACTTGGAAAAGTTATTAGTGGCATTTGATTGGGCAACAAGCTTGGCCTCCGTGGAGATGAAGTCTTTGTTTAAACATCAGTGATTTTTTTTATGCCATTGTCTAATCTGTCAGATTAGATGAGCATGTGTATTTAGGGTGGAAAGATGTGCAGCTACACCTGCTGTGCAAAGCTGTGAATTCACAACTCTTCTGACTATTAAAATGTGTTGTTTTGGGAGCTCTTTCATTGTAAAGGAACTGTTGGTGGTTATATGTTTGAAGTGTTACAAGTGTCAACCCTGATTACAATCATACTAATCACTCCAAAATAATCTCTTATTTTGACCTCTCAATGTTAATATGCAAGAAATTAAAAGCCATGTACCTAATTGGTTGGGGGGAGGTTTTAATGTTCAGTTCATCTAAGGCTTTTCCTTTGTTATATAAATAAAATAAGAATAGACACAACTCCATTGAGGAACTGAACAACATCTCCTACCATATATGTTTTAAAAGAATGTTAATCTGATACAAATCACTTGCTTTACTATTCTAAATTGCTTTAAGTAACTTTGCAATTTCTGCAATTTCACAATAATACCATTAAACCTATTTTAGTTTATTAATTTAAAAAATGAGTTTACCACTTAAGACATATTCAAGCTACTGTACTAAGTCTAATGGATATAAAGAAGTCTAATGATCTTCTTAAACAATAATCATCATTATCATCATCTTTTATGTCCCAAGAACATACTTGGTTTATTGATGAAAGCAGTTCCAGAGACAGTACTGTTGAAATCAAAGAATTGAAAAAGGTTACAAAATACCAAGATTCATAAATTGATATCACAAATTTTTTGGGAAGAAATACTACCAATTGCTTTTAGTAAACTGATCCAATACCACAAGGACATCAAATTGCCTCAATTTATAATAAGTTATAATAGTCCAGTTACAAACAACAACATAATTGGACACATCATAGATAACCAGATGCTATCCTTACAATTCCCCAAATTTTCAAGTCGTGAAGACAAAAAGCAAGCAACATCAGCTGTGATATATGATTAAGTAGCCAAACAAAAGAAATCATATATATCAGTTCAGGATTGTTCTAATGTGATGAAATGAAGTAACATGCTTATTTATAACTACATAGATAAGATGCACAGTGATGGGCAGGAAAATAGAAGAAAACTAAGAATATTATCTATGAGAATAGAGATTCCATGAGAAAGCCTCATCTGGCAATCTTAATACGTGAACAGATGTATGCAGTTATACTTGCCATGAAATAAGTAAAGCAATATTTTGGGTAGCAAATTTCAAATGATACCTTTAAAAGCCACTGCTATGTGAGCATGGCACTACAGAAATAAACACCATAATTGCTTTACATTATTTTTTGGAATTGTCTTAAATTTATCCTTAAAGGTCAGGTAAACATCTACAATTATTTAGGGAACACGAAGAGAGCAAGATAAAATTAACATATAGCGTATTTTCAGAGTATAAGACGCACCTTTTTCCTCCCTAAAAGAGCCTGAATATTTGAGTGCATCTTATACTCCAAATGTAGCTATTTCGAAGCTTTTTTTTTCAACCCTAACAAGGTGCTAACTGTCTTCCCGGCTTCCTACTCCCTCCGAAAAAGTTTTTCCAGCCCTAAGTCTTTGCAGGCTTGTTTTCATTCCTATTCCCTCTGAAAAAGTTTTTTTCAGCCCTAACCAGGGGCTAAAATAATGTGCTGAAGCTGAACAAACTAAGGACGCTAGCCAGATGAATACCTAGTAGGTAGATTTCCCCCCTATTTTCTTCCCCCAAAACTAAGGTGTGTCTTATACTCTGAAAAATACGGTAATAGCTACCAAGATTCAAAAGCAAACATTTTTCCAACATTACTAAATACCGTTCAGTTACTATGGGTAGAATGTTGTCAAATCTGAATACTTTTCAAGGAGTTTAAATATATTTTTAGAATTAAAATTCTTGGATTAAATGGTACCCAAGCAGCCCATTAAGAATTTTATTCTTAAATTTAGTTCACCAAATTTGGTCTTTATCAACTTAAGAAAGGTAGAGCATCTTTCCTGATGAGTAGACCATTTTATTTTAGGGAGATTTCATTAAAAAGTCAGTTGAAATTGCACCTTTGGAATGTCAGTGTTCATTGTCATTCCTTTGGTGATTTAACGCAATAACTGAGATACAGGAGGCAGCATTCAGTGTTCTGGAAGTTCGATCAATTTAAGTGTGACATACTGTAAAATATGAAAAAAATTCAGATAATGTGAAATGACATATTGCACAAAAAGAAGGGTAATGAAATAGGACCATAAAATTGAAAAGTGAGAAGAAAAGCTTTGACTGACCACTTCAAATCCCTGTTTAGCCAGTGGAACAGAACATTTTTTAAAGTGTAAAGCCAAGTCAGGAAAAGAGCCATTCAATCTTTGCTTCAGTTGATAGCATGAGTATATTATTATGGTTGAACAGGAGGCTGGGTTGTGTCAGAATCAGTTTAATGAAAATGCTAATTTGAATGTTAGAAACTGGCCTCTAACCATACAAAAACAAAAACATAACCACTTTAACAGTGATTTCATAGCAAATAAGTTTATAAAGGCATACATTTTCCCCACCCTTTACCAAATAAAAACTGTCATTGGATCATAAGACTTTCCTTGATTGCACAAAATAGGGAGTAGGGAAGTGATTTCCACCACCATTCATTCAGAACATTTGCTCCAAGTCCAAGTCTATTGATCATTCAAGTGATGATATAGTATAACATAAGATCTACATCATAGGCCTTCAAACTTGGCAACTTTAAGACTTGTGGACTTCAGCTCCTAGAATTCTCCAGCCAGCTATGCTGGTTGGAGAATTCTGGGAGTTGAAGTTCACAAGTCCTCTGATCTACATGCATAGAGTTTCGTGCATGTTTATTTATTTTAGAAATAGCCTTATATAATAGGCTTACTGATAGGTTCATGTTTAATTTGTTACTTTATGATATTATGTGGGCTGTAAGATGGGGTTTTTTTGGCTCAGACCTTGCTGTGCTGTGGGAGGCTGTTGTGTAAGCAATAAGTCAGAAAGTTACATATGCCTATGCTACATGCAACTTATTTATCTCCAAAGTTTCACCTGAAAAGCGCAGTTGACAGAGACCAGAATGACAGGGCAAATGGACTGATCAAGTTTAATAAATGATGAACAATTGTTGTTAAAACAATATCCTATAAAGTATATAGAAAGAAGAATCAATCAAAACCTAAAGACATGTGATGATTGTGAAAAGTGACCAAGAGTCATAGGAGACCTTACCAAGGGATCTATAAAGTGATAAAAGGTCTGAACAGTGATGTGAGACTAGGCTGAAGATGCCATAACTAGAAAAATCTTGTCTAAAATTTTGTTTATTGCTTATATACCAGGAAAGCAGACAAGAATGTCATTTAAAGAAACAAACAAAAATCATGTGATCTAGACAAAAAAAGTTGGATCTGAGCAAATGGAAATACCACTACCCCATCTCATCAACAGCTACTAGATTTGGCAAGGACTTTGGGAACAAAAGGGGTTTTGAAGTCTACCCACTCCTTAAATTGTATTTGGATCCAGACTTGGCAGCTTCTGTATCTCTAGTTAGTGCCTGGTGGCACTAAATTCAGAAAGACATGGAGAAGTGTGGAAGAGGATCTGAGAAAGAGCAAATGTACATTGTAACCAATTAAGTTTTGCTATTACTTTAAATTCACTCATTTTATTTCAAAGTGTATGTTGTACTTCATTGCTTGATTGAAAGTGATTTGTGTGTGTCCTTAATTATTTCCTGGCTGTTAACCAGGGCTGTGTCTTGTCTACTTCAGCCATACCTATCTGGAAAATCCAGGTGGAAAGGGACCTTATAAAATCTGTGTGCAAGAGACTGTGAGTGTAGCCAACTTGAGTCAATTCTTCTAAGTACTTCCATGTTCCCTGAACAGGTTTTCTTGGTCAGTGTGCTGGAGATTTCAACACTCTTTGTATCTAAGAAAAATAGATGAGGGAAAGAGCCTTCACAGATTGTTCTATATCTGTTCAATTGTTAGTTAAATGAATCTTTGTGTTTCAGAAACAAAGGAATATTCTCTCTCTCCCTCTTAGGCT
Source organism: Imantodes cenchoa (assembly GCA_027560375.1). NCBI lineage: Eukaryota > Metazoa > Chordata > Lepidosauria > Squamata > Dipsadidae > Imantodes > Imantodes cenchoa. The sequence continues at coordinate 151,481 of JANHGD010002139.1, forward strand.
TCAGACTTCATCACAGTTTTCATCAAGGTATAGATATTAACTTCATGTATTTCTAAATATGCTTCAAATAAAATGAATGTTTTGTAGCATTCATTGATAGATGGAAAAGAATAGACTAGAATAGAATTCTTTATTGGCCAAGTGTGATTGGACACACAAGGAATTCGTCTTGGTGTATATCCTGTCAGTGTAAATAAAAGAAAAGATACTTTCATCAGGAATCATAAAGTACAACACTTAATGATAGTCATGGGGTATAAATAAGCAATCAAATCATATTAGGAAACAGTCAATATAAATTGTAAGGATACAACCAACAAAGTTACAGTCATACAGTCATTAATGGGAGGAGATGGTTGATAGGAATGATGAGAAGATTAATAGTAGTGCACACTTAATAAATAGTTTGACAGTGTTGAGGGAATTATTTGTTTAGCAGAGTGATGGCGTTTGAGGAAAAAACTGTTATTGTGTCTACTTGTTCTGGTGTGCAGTGCTCTATAGCATCATTTTGAGTTGAAACAGTTTATGTCCAGAATGTGAGAAGTCTGTAAATATTTTCACAGCCTCTTTTTGACTTGTGCAGTATACAGGTCCTCAATGGAAGGCAGGTTGGTAGTAATTGTTTTTTCTGTAGCTCTAATTACTAAACACATGTTCTGCATCTAAGATAAAATCCAAGATCTAAGAACCAAGTTTGGGGGCGTGTCCAGTCGGCAATCGCTGCCTGTTCGGTGAGTGGGGAAAATTCCCGCTACCGGTTCTATAGAACCGGTCCGAACCATCAGGAACCCACCTCTGACTGTAACTCTTTAACTTTTGAAAAGCTGAATTTTTGTGTCTACTTTTTAAAAAGAAGTTAAACTTTCACGGTGCCTCGGGTATTTTTGTTATCAGTCATTGCAGCTAATATTGTCAAGTGTGAACTAGGAAAATGAATCTAAGCCTATTTTGAAGAAGTAAAACTGCCAACTACCTCTAATAATAACGTTATTCTTAGGCTATTATTTTAGAAACACAGAGAGAACAGCAAGATTGAACATGAAATGTTCCATCTGATTCAAGCTTTTGGAATATTTTTCTTGATCAGAGATAAAAAAAACATGCATCTTGCTAACACTGATGGACTAGCATTGATGATGTTACCTAGTTTGGGTAATGAAACATCTGCAAGAAAACAAGCAAGCTCAGAGAGCAAAAAGGAACCCTCATTTCAACCCTGAACTACAAATATTTTCATTTATATGAATCCTGCTACCTTTCCTAAAGTGGGTTTGGTTACCATCCAAGGACTGATCCAGTGATTTGCATGAAAGTTGTTCATGCATGCTCACTCTATGCTCGCAGTGACACCTTTTATGAAAGAGATAATGTAGATAGCTAATACTAGTAAAACATTCAACAGTACTACACTGAAAATCGACACACAGAGCCATAAAGGCCTGATGAGAAACATTGTGGGTAACAGTCAGAGGTAACAAACCTCTTCATAAATTTGTATTTCTTCCATACTTCTCATTATTTTATTTCAATTTTGGAATGCTCCCAAACCACATTGGAACATTACAAGCTGATAGAAGATCAGCAGCTAAATTTATAAAGAGCACGATGGGTTGGCTAGACAATAGGACACATTTTTTCATCATTTCCGCCAAATGGGGAATAATACAAGTAAGCATCATCTAATGTAGTTCAAGATCATGTCTAATTTTTTTAGGAATAAGAAACATAACAGCCGATGTATATAATTAATGTAAATTATTTAAGTCATTTAGAAGCTCTTCACCAGCAGCTATTATCAAAGACCATATTGAAACCAGATAAAAAAATTTTGAGGCGGAGGCATGGAGGCATGGAGGCATCTTGTTTATGAAGTTGTGTTCTCAGTTCTTTTTAATATCAAATGAGCATTGTTTCCTCCTAAAGTTTGCACATTATTTTATTCTGCTGACTATTGTAGTTTTTCACGGTTACTGTAAATATACAGATTTTATTTTGTTGTTAGATGCCCTGAAATTGGGGCTGAAGGACAGTGTATAACTGTTTTATATAAATGGAAAACTGATACGATTAAAGCATGGTGTATGTAGAAGTCTACCTTCAATTTGATTCATGCTGATGGTTTGAATATACTGTAGTCAGCATTGAAATATTAGCTTATTTCTCCTAATTTTTACCACACTATCTCCATATTACTTTTTCTTTTTTCTTTTTGTTTGGAATAAAGGAAGTTTTATAATATTTAAAAATGGAAGGAAATAAAATTTATAATCATTCTATAAAAATAAAACAAACAAAAAAATTTGTAGACTCCAATCCACGTGACCACATTCAAGTAGATGCAATCCAACACCACAGGGGGGAAGGCTGATTTTCCTACTGAGCAATGAATGAAGATGATTCTAGCTAGATTATGTATTTGTTCCTATTCTTCACTACTGTTTCTTGAAAGAAATTTACAATAGAAACTAACCTTTTTAAGGCACATAACAACCTTTTGTTACATATCTACACATATCATATTTACTCAAAGGATATTATTAGAATTGTACTTACTTTCTTTTATATTTAGGATATAATGGTATGTCAGCAAGGAGAGGACTCATTTCAAAATGCCTAAGCATGGATCACATTTCATCTGGAACCCCATCAAACAGTTGCGTCTAAGCCATTCAACTAATAAAAACACAATATGAATAATTTTATTTGTTACCCTTCTAAAAACATAGGTTTTAGGGAAGTTACCATTCTTAAACACTGTAACATTTGCTATAATAGCAAGGAAGAATCAACATTTTGACTTCTATTTTTATGTGCCAGATTTCTCTTTATATTTGTTTTGATAGAAAAACAGGCAACAGCCTATTTCATGGACAATAAATTTAAGATCATAATGAGGAGATGGTATTACCTCAGTTAACTGTGCCCAGATTGGAAGGTCACATCTCTGACACAGATCTAGCAGGGTCTTTAATGAATTAGAGTTGTGTTTTTATGGTCCAGAATAGCTTTGCATAGAAAACAGAGTGACTTGAAAGAAGGAAGCAGAACCATTTTGCAATAAACAAAAAAAAGAATTATGAAGATGTTTCAATAAACGCCTTGGTTGATTGTATGTGGGTTCCTTTTAGAAGTATTTCAGCACGTTGCTTTTTACATGAACTGATAGACAAATAGTGTATTACCACTGTATCTCAACAGTTAAATTACTTAGTGAATTGTTTTGACCGACCCAAAGCACATTAAAAGGAAAACGTATTTTCCCTTCTCTCAAATTTCAAGATATTAATCTGATTAAGAAAGTCCTGTGAAACATTGACAGGCTCCAAAGCTCCATTACGTTTTCTAGCTTTGTTTCTTTCCTTCCAGTTCAGATGATTCATACAGTTTCCTTTTTCCATAAGTGAAAAATATCCTACCCCTAATTGAAAAGGGTAATTCCAGGGTTACTAACAGGGTACAAATGTTTCTGAAAGCTATATAATCATTCAGAGAAAACAAAACAATGATCACATTAGTCAAGCAGTCTTTTGGTATTCTCCAGGTTTTTCAACTTATGATTGATAACTTTCTTTGTAATCACTATCAAGATCCGGATAACTACCCCTGGCTTGTCAAACATTTAAATAAGGAAATCAGAGAGAATAATATCTAGCTTTCCAGTTTTAATATGTCAGAAATGGCTTAGGTATAGAAGAAAATTTTATGTCATTGTTATTGAAGTCACTATTTATTTATTTAAGTAACACTTTTGAATGGTCCATCTCCCACACAGAGCGCCTCTGAGTGTACAATAAAATATTAAAATGTAAAGACTACTACCAGTATATACAAGTTAAATATTTTTAAAAGGCAAGAATAATTAGAACACTTGAAAGGTAAAGCTTTCAGGCAGAGGTGAAATTTAGCAAGTTCTGGAAAACTGGTGGTGGAAATTTTGAGTAGTTCAGAGAACCAGCAAATACCACCTCTGGCTGGCCCCAGAGTGGGGTGGGAAGGGGCGTTGTACCTACCTGATACGCTCCTTCTCATAGGGTGGAACTATCAGGCAGGATGAGTTTGACCTCGTCCAATCAGATATGACTGAGTCTGCATAATTAAATTACCTGGGGCACTTCTGCCTAGCTTACCCAGTTAATGATGAAGACCGAAGAAGACACAGACTCAGCGTGGTCACGCCAGCAACAAGTTCTCCAATTTATTAACAGGTGTTAACAGAAAAACCCCAACAAGAAATGCTGACATGATAACCTTAATAGTCACCAGGTATGTTAGACTCACCGTCAGAAGTGCATCCCCAGGCAGCCATTAAAGGAAAAGAACAACTAGGGAGGGACTGGCTGAGAAGGAACGTATCAGGTAGGTACAATGCCCCTTCTCCATAGTGGGTGGAACTATCAGCCAGGATGAGACATACCCAAGCCTGTGTCCCAGGGTGGGAAAGCTAGCACTTCACCCCTCTGTCTGTGAGACAGATGTAAGGACCCTGTGGCTGAAGGAGGCATCTTCAGCAGCAAACTCGTCTATCCAGTAGTGTCAGATGAATTGAAGAGGAGAAGCCCAAGTTGCAGCCCAACAGATCCCCTCAAGGGAGGTCCTGGTACGCCAGGCCGCTGAGGTGGCCGCACTCCTTGTGGAGTGAGCCGTAATTCTGTGAGGCCAGGGCCGAGAGGAAAGGTCGTATGCCGAAGCAATTACTGCTTGGAGCCAACGGCCTATGGTGGATGCTGTACCCTGTTCCCTGGGGCAGGTTGTAGAAAGGAGATAAAGAGGGATTTGGACCTGCGGATAGGAGCCGTGCAGTCTATGTATGTGCGAATGGCATGTCGAAGATCTAGTTTTTGCCATTGCTTTCCATGTCCGAAGCTGGATTGGGGAAGAAGGTAGGTAAGATCAGTTCCTGAGTTTGGTGGAATCAGGAATTGATCTTTGGGATAAAGGTGGGGTCCAGGCGGAGCACCACCCTATCCAGATGTATAACGCAAAGATCTCCCCTGACCGACAGAGCTAACAGCTTGGAGACCCTCCTGGCCAAGGTAATAGCAATCAGGAAGACCACCTTATATGTCAGATGTCGAAGGGATACCCTGCGTATGGACTCATAGGGCGCCCTGGTCAAGGATTTTAGGACGAGCCCGATATCCCAGGAGGGAAATCTATGTACTGTCAGAGGGCAGATGTTGCGTCCTCCCCTCAGGAACTGTCTTGTCTTGGATAGGTGAGCCAAGGACAGGGCATCCCAACAGGATAAGACTGATGATAGGGCTGCTACCTGCCTATGTAGAGTGTTTGGTCGGAGGCCTCTATCCAGCCCGTCCTGGAGGAATTCAAGAATCCTTGGAATAGGAATCCTAGAGGGAGAGAACCCTGCCCGCAGGCACCACCTAATTTGAATAAGAATAGATGCTTGTAACTTTACTCAGGTGAGTAAATGTTACAAGGTGAGTAAATAAAAAATATCACTACGTGAGATCACTAGAATATCTTTGTAGGCATTCACCTGTACATGGATACAAATAAAGTGTGGGAAGTCCCCCACCTCCTAGAACAGTGATGGTGGACCTTTTTGGCATCACTGTTCGGCTCTTTCCAATCAGCCTCCATGTTTCCAGTGTCTTTCTCCTGGCTTGGAACTGAATCAGTTGGATATTTCACCCCACATAAGTTTGGGTATACTGCTAAGGCAAGGTTTACCAATTGTAGGAGTTCTGTAAATGAACTATGCAAAATGGGTCTCAGAATCCTATTCAAGTTTTCATACTAATCTCACAAAACCTGGAAAAAGATTTATTTATTTATTTATTATTTATTGAACTAATTTATATAGCCACCTATCTCATAAACAAGTAACTGAGCAAGCTAAAACAATTAATAAATACATTTAAAAGTACAAAAATCAAGGTAAAACATAATGGATGAAGAGATGTTAAATAGTAGAACACATCACCTAGTTCTCCTGGGGTCCACAGGCCTGCTGGATTACTAGGTCTTTAGGGACTTTCAGAAATTCAAAAAAGATGAGATCAATCTCACTTCAGGGATGAGAAGATTCTACAGCGTGATCACCTCAGCAGAAAACACCTAGGTCCCACCAAGTGCAGCACTTTAGGGGCCGGAGCTTATAACATGCTAATTTTTTGGGATCTGATAGGCTGGGCAAATGAAATTGGGGAGAGGAAGTCCCTCAGATAAACTGATCTCATGCCACGAGAGACTTTAACAACTTGAACTGGGCCCGAAAACAAACTGATAACCAATGCCACTCACAAAGCAGAGGTGTGACATGTGTTCTATCAGAACCACTAATAACTGCTCTAAGAGCAGATGACATTTGTGGCTAGGAGGGCCTTTGCGAAGTTCAATTGATGTATGATTGTTCTTTGAGAAATAAGAGGCACCATTAAACAAGTTCATAGCTTGAAAATGCTGTATTTGAGTTATTATATCAAGGCTGCAACATATGGATAGTAGAGAGATGTAAAAAAAAATTTGCTGTTCGGTGGTTGCCTGGATTGCTGGCTAATGTAGAAGCCCTAGATTTATTTATTTATTTATTTATTTATTTATTTATTTATTTATTTATTATTTATTTATTTATTTATTTATTTATTTATTTATTTAAATTTGTATGCCACCCAATCCCGAAGGACTCAGGGCAGCGCACAGCAATAAAAACAGTACATGAACAATGGTTAATAGCCAATAAGATAAGTAATATAAAAATCCACACTTCAAACATTACAATTATGGTTCTAACACTAATAATTTAAAAGACCCCTTCCAATATTCAATCAGGGGACCAAGGATTCAGGAATATGCATGCGCGGAAGCAAAAAAAAATTGCCGAAATCTCACGCGCGTGTGTTGTCTCACAAGACAATATGCACGAGCGTGATATTCTGCATGCGCAGAAGCCAAATTTTTTTAAAAAAAAATGGCGGCGTGCAGCGGCTCCATTGCAATGGCACCGGAGCCATTGCACAATTTCGGCTTGCTACCGGGGCAGCAGATTGGGCCGCACCAGTAGTAACCCGCCACTGTCCTTGGTCCCAGGCCTGTAGACACAGCCATGTTTTCACTTCTTTTCTGAAGGCTGGCAGGGTGGGGATAACACGGATCTTGGGGGGAAGTGTGTTCCAGAAGGCCGGTGTGGGCCGGTATGGCCACAGAGAAGGCCCTCGCTTGCGGGCCCACCAGCTGGCATTGGTTGGCTGATGGGACCATCAGCAGGCCAACTCTGTGAGCCCTAATTGGTCTTAGGGAGGTATGCTGTAGAATGCGGTCCTGGAGATATACTGGTCCCAAGCCATGTAGGGCTTTGAAGGTGATCACCAACAACTTGAATTGCGTTCGGAGATCAACGGGCAGCCAATGCAGTCTGTGTAGGATGGGTGTCACATACGTGTATCTAGGGGCACCCATCACAGCATGTGCCGCCGCATTCTGCAGTCTCCGGACGCTCTTCAGGGGTAGCCTGATGATGGGGAAAGACTTTGGACAGTGAAGATGCTAACTACACAAAAGTACCCCTTGACACCGTGCCTATAGGTGCCTCTCTTGAGGTTGGAGTTAGTCCCATCAACTTCTTTTTAAAGATTATTTTTTTATAAGAATTAATAATTAAGTGGGAAGCCAGCTTACTGTAAAGCGAAGTACTAACCTCCATCATAGTCTCTTCTGAAACTTTCTAATAAAATAAGAAGGGTAGGCTCAAACCACGTCTAATGCTTTGTTTGCAAATATGCCCAGATGACCAAATAAAATATGAAGTAAGCTGGGTGGTCAAGGTATCCTAGAGAAGGGATCCCCAACCCTCGGTTCGTGGAGTGGCACTGGTCCGTGGCATGCCAGAAACTGGGCCGCATAAATAAGCAAAGCCCCATCCATGGGATACAGGCAGCACCCGAAACCACACCTCCTCCTTTCTCCCTGGAACTGGTCCCTGATGCCCAAAAGGTTGGGGACTGCTGTCCTGGAGGATGCACAAGTCTTTTCTGCATGGCAATGTCCACAACAGGATCTCAGAATTCCAAATATGCCCATCAACTCAATAGATTTACTTTCAAACAGAGCACTGCAAGTTAGTTTTTCTATGGATCGGGTGCCTATCAAAATTGGTCAGCTCCGAATATGCAGAGTAAGAGAAGATGTATTAGTGAAGTTGCTGATAAGTTAATCGTCAATCCCCCTCTGTTCCCATGAAAAATATATTTGAAGAAATACACATAATTTAATATAGTAGCATTAGAACAGTCCTGCTGCATCAGGCCAAGGCCTATTTCAGTCTAACATTTTAGATAACTTACCTTGTCAGCGGTTGACCCTGTTCTTTGTAACATCCTGCCTTCAGACTTAAGAAAAATCTCCAATCCTTTTGAGCGTTAGACGATCTTCAAAACATACTTATTCCCCATAGCTCTGAAGCTCCTAGGCTGCCTTGGTTAGTTAGATTGTAAATATTGTCCCCAAACTCGGCAACTTCAAGACTTGTGGATTTCAACTCCCAGAATTCTGGGAGTTGAAGTCCACAAGTCTTAATGTTGCCAAGTTTGAAGACCTCTGTTCTAAATGGTTTTTGATTGTATTTGTATTGATTGGTACTATAAAATTCTGTCATCTCTTTCAGAAAAGCCAGGCAGGGAACAGACAACACAAGGACTACTTGAAGTCTACTTTATTTTTATAGCATATATTAACAGACTCTTGAAAGCCTGCCAGAGTTTGATCTTTCTTCATCTTCTTATAATAAACAGAATCAAGGTAGAGTTTCTTCTTTCTCAGGACTGAATTGTTACTTACTGTACTTAAGAGTTCTTATGTTTTCCCTATTCAAGATCATTTCTGTAAAATGGAGGGTTATGCATAATAGTACAAATAGGCAAATACATGTTATTTTCGGAGTCACCAACCCAGAGGTGGGTTCCTCCAGGTTCGGACCAGTTCTTTAGAACCTGTAGTGGGAATTTTCCCCCGCCCAGGAACTGGCTCTCTCGGTGCCGCCATAGGTGCTACCATCTTGTTTTTAGCTTTTGCGTTTTTTGCTTCTGCGCATGCGCAGAAGTTGAGTTTTCAGCACTGCGTATGCACATACACGCCCATGTGGAGCGGGAGAAAGCGAACCAGCAGCGAGGTAAGTTAGAACCGACCCCTGGACCAATCAGATGCTTCTTCAGTGCTTTCCAATTAGAACAGAGACACAGCACTCTTCCCTTGTGATTCCCCTGTAAGTGGTATAGGGTGGCATGCTCCAGATATTTTACATAAAACTTATAAAACGAGTTTTAAATTTTCTCCTAGATTCAAAATTAGTCTGTCCGTAGGAGCAATGATCGTATCCAAGATCAATCTATGAATACAGAGACTATACATTTCTGAGGTTAACACAAGGACACATTCCCCTGAATTGTTTTCAACGTCAGTACCTGCTGCCTCCCTTGCATTTATTTCAGTGGCGAAATCCAATTTGTTTTTACTACTGGTTCTGTGGGCATGGCTTGGTGGCCATGGTGTGGCTTGTTGGGCATAGCAGGGGAAGGATATTACAAAATCTCCATTCCCAACCCACTCTGGGGCCAGCCAGAGGTGGTATTTGCAGGTTCTCCGAATACTCATTTCCACTGCCGGTTCTCCAAACTACTCAAATTTTCCGCTACCGGTTCTCCAGAACCTGTCAGAACCTGCTGGATTTCACCCCTGGTTTATTTGCGCTGCTATTTTAAGTTTCATTACAAGCAAAAATGCGTGGCATGAAAAAGCATTCAGGAAAAATAAATTACCCTCTGTCAAGTATGGCTTAAAGATCTGGAAGAAAACTTCTGGCTCTTTACAGATTTTCACACAGTGGGGGAAATATAAACTCCTGCTGAGATGAGATTGAAAAAACAGCCCTAAAGCAAGATTCTGTAGCGTACACCTAATGCTCAGCACATCTTTGTTTTCTAACTAGTTTTGGCTTGGAAGTTGGTTATTTAGAGTGTGGTGTAGGGAGAGAAGGAGCAGAAAACAAATGTCTGTGGTAATAGTTGGTGGGATTTGCTATGGCAGTAATTTGGAATGTATGAAAAGCATGTGGCAGCCATCCACATCACCCCACAGAGACCTTAAACAAATACACACATACACACTCTGAATCCAAGGCTTTTCAACAAGGAAGTTCTATTAAAACACCCACAGATTTCAAGTAAATGTAATCTTTTGTGTTTCTGGAACGTGTAGTTTTTTAAAATTTAATTCTAGCATTTCATAGCAGAGTTCATAAACAGTGCAATGATAATATGTATTTTCTGGGATACTTTACCTGTAGGAGTTTGTCTCCTACTTTTCAGAAGAAAGCATAAAATTTTCTTCTTCTATAAAATATGCTCCAGCCAAGGAATGCTGCTCCATTTTGATACTGATATTAAATAACCTAAATTGACAATCTTACATATTGTAGAAATCCTGCGACTGGCAACCCAATTTGTGACACTAAGCCATATAGAATTAAGGAGTTATTTCCCAAACCTCCCATTTTTACTCCACTAAATGGTCTTAGGGCTTCTTCATGAGATCTTGAAACTTCTTTGGAAGTAAACTTACCCAGGAAACTTTGAAGTATTCTCCTGACAAGAATGGGAAGACAGTATTTTTTTAACCAGATACTATGATTTAGAAATGGAGTCGATCAGTTGGAAAGTATAGTGAAAAGTATTTATATAAATAAAGAACAGAGTCCTGACAATTATGTTATTTTCTTTCTAAGACTGGTTTTAGGATGGGGAATACAATTTACTAATTTTGTATATGTTAACTGCAATCCCTATTTCAGTATAAATTTTACCTTTTAATATGTTAAAACCTTGTTTTTATGAGTGGTTGTTTCAAGTGTGCCTGGAGAATTACTAGAGACTCTTTCCTTTGAAGAATGTAATTTCTTTTTAAAAGTTATGTTAAAGTCACCAAATATGATTATTTGCTGCTGTTAATTGCTGTATTAATATTTTTTAAGTTTGCTGTAATCGTTTTCATTATGTATAATGAGGAATTGTTGGGTTGTTTCTAATCCTACCTCACAAAAAATAAAACAAGAATGATAAAGCACTACTATTTTTATCATTCTTTTTTTATTTTTTGTGAGGTAGGATTTGAAACAACCCAGCAATTCCTCATTATAATAATAGCAGTAGTAATAAGGTCTGCAATATATTATTTCATTAAATTTTAATATTTATAGTAAGTCTTTAAAATAAATACCGATTTAAAAAATATGGACCTGAAACAACCAAAGTGTATTAAAAGCGGTGCAAAGATGTATGTTGTGGAAGGTAGCTTAATAAAATTCTTTAGTTGTTAGTTGTTGTTTAACTAAATTCTTTAGTTGTTTCTAAAGTTTCTAACTTTAGAAATAAATTATTTTAAAAATGGATATCTCATTTTTTGCACATTTAGAAAAGAAATATCCAAGGGAGAAAACTGAGAATTTCTGCGGTTCCAGTTGGGTGTATCATAACATGGCCTAAAATGTGAAAGGAACCGTCAAAGTTATTTTGAAAATTGAAAAGCATATTGTTCTGCAGAAAATCTATTTCTGTCATCTGAGAGATGTAGGTAGTCCTCAACTTACAGCCACAATTGAGTCCTGAATTTCTATCGCTAAATGAAGCAGTAGTAAAGCAAGACGTCATATGACCGCATTGCTTAGTGACCACAAACCAAGAACAGGGATCATTAAGCGGTGGGAGTCCCAGGTAAGAAGTGCCGGGGCTGAGGGAGGCCCAGGGATGCCCAACATAATATGCGCATGAGTTGAGGGGAGATATATGCTGTAATGCAACTCAAAGCTGTAGCGGCCTGTGGAACTCTCAGTTGCCCTAATCCAGCAGTATGGCACAAAGCTGGGAAGCCTCACCTGGTCCAGCAGTGTCTCTCTGTGTCTCCCCATCTCTGATCTATGCCCTTTTGGACACCCTGTACAGTGGCAGTCATTAGCAGAAGTGCTGGGGCTGGAGCTTAAGTAGAGACACGGGGTCTTCAGCAGCCTCAGCCAGCTGCCACTGCCCCTAGGCATTTACTTCAGACCCAGGGCCACTGCTGTCACTGATAAATGCCACCTCAAGTCCCCCATTGTGACCAGCCATTACAGCATCATTGTGAAAGGACCCAGTTGCCCCCCACCACTATGTGCTCCACAGGATGTAGCACACCCCATCAACCTTCACTGTTTTTCTCCTGCTGCTGACAGGCGTGCCTGGCCTCCATGAGGCAACGGCTGACTGCACCAGACTGTCCTTCTGAGGTCATCTCGGGCCATTCTCCAAGCCTCTTGCGCCATTCCCTCTCCAAATTGCATGCCCCATTCTCGTGAATCCTTTAGAAACTTTCTGGTTCTCTCAAAGACTCCTGAGAAAGGGGTGCACAATTTGGAGAAGAAATGAAAACTATGATTTGGAGAAGGAGGTCTTCCAAAACTGGAGATGAAGTCAGGGCCTCAGGATGGGGCTGAGGTTACTGAAGGCCCTGGGCCTTTGTAGCAGGTGGGCTGCCATGTGACCAAATTTTGATCATGTGACTGCAAGGGGCACTGCAACAGCCATAATTTCAAGCCTGGGTTGTTATTCCAGTTTTTAAGCATCCTTGTAATTTCAAACGGTTGCTGAACAAATGGTCATAAGTCAAAGATCTGTAGTCTCACACACTCACTCACTCACATACACATCATACAAATAGACATATAGGTAACATTAGGAGTTTGTCTGACTGCTCTGTTTGACAAATGACAAATGACAAATGAAATAAAAGCTAATATTAACATTTTTGGTCATTAAATTGTTGCATAGTTTCACTCATTTTCCCTCTCTTCTTGAAATAGAATAGAATAGAATAGAATAGAATTCTTTATTGGCCAAATGTGATTGGACACACAAGGAATTTGTCTTTGGTG
>JANHGD010002139.1:327398-338869 GCA_027560375.1 Imantodes cenchoa
TCTGGTTGACGGCACCCGGAGCAGTCCCTCTCTGTGGGAGCGTACTGGTCTGAGGGGGGTTGTTCTTTGAGGTAGGCGGTCCTGAATATACCCGGGTCCGATGCCAACCTGGCAGTTACAACATCTTTATAACTTTAACCTTTTGTATTGAATTGACTTATTTTCCTCTCAGACCCATATCTCTTTTTCTTATTATTTACACCATTTTGATCAGAAATCTGAAGAGTGAGATTCCTTAGCTGATTAATGTATCCTCAGTGCTAGTGCTTTAAAGGTATTGAGTATTAATTATATTAACAAGAAAAACACAGGAGTTGCCGTCTGAACTCTGAACACCCAAATGAAATTTATATTAGGTTTTATTTATTAATTCAAATGTTTTCTAGGACACTGCTGAAACTTAGAATTTTTTATTTTTTTAATACTTTCACAATATTTATGCATCTGACCTGTTTTGGACTTGGGCTGGAACTCTTCTAGCTTAGGTGACAGCAAGATTAGAGAGTGAAACCTGGGAAAAATATAAGAAAGGAATGTTTATTTTAAAGCTGTTTCCTGTAGGTATATAGATGTTGATGCTTAACTTTGTAAACAAGCCATACATGTGTGTAGTAAGACCTATGCAGCAAAATAATTGGCAATTGATTTTGTGGCGTGGAGAATTGAGTTGGCCCAGTGGTGGTGGTGAGGAGCATTTTTCTATAGGCAGTCCCAATAGCTGGTTAGCCTGGATTGAATACCTGGGAAGCTTCTGCTGAAGCATCCCAGTCTCAAGAGAATTGTCTTAAACTGGTTCAGAATCCAACAGCATCAGCACAAGACAGGATCATTTTATGATCACATTATGGTTATGCTCTTTAACTAGTGTCACACAGTCCATTAAGTCACAATCTGCTTTTGTTTATGTTATGACTTTTATGAACTCAGCCCTTGAGTTTTGAAATCCATGATTTCTGGCACACCCAACAAATTACAAAATCTAACAATATGGTTGAATGAATACAATAAGTGAACTAGTCAAAACTTGTAATTCCAAAGCTCTATAAAAGCTTTGATGGTCAAATAGTCAATCTCTGAAAGGGATTAAAAAGTGAAGTTAATTTAGTATCCTTAAAAGGCTCCACTGCAATTGTGAGCTTGATGACTGATCCCTTCATCTCCTAATGCTCAATTCTCAAATCCAATCTCCTCATGAGGAACAGCTGTTTTCAGATGTGGGCCATCTCCCACTCTCTCCTTGTCTGGAGAGATTCCAAAGAACCAATCTGTTTACCAGTTCTTCAATCTTTGCTCTTGTTATAGTTTCCGGTGTCCTAGAGATGTGTTTAGCTTGCCATACTTCCGCTGGAAATTGTACACTTGTGACTGTTAAGACATTGCCATCTTTTCTCTTGTTCATCATAAAGTAGCTGCTTTAAGTAATCATGTCTGGCATGAAAGTGTGACTATTGATAGCAAAGCTACTGAACTCAAACTAAGCCACTTTTAGAAATCTAAGTATGCATTAGTTTTCTATTTATGGTTAAGAATTCACCAGCTTAAGAATATTCAACTGTGAAATCCTACTCTAAAATATCTAGTGTCTTAACTTTCATAAATACTTCAGATAATATATAAACAAAACAGCAAAAAGCAATGGTGCAACCTTTTTGGATAGTATATACATTCCAAATATATTGGTATAGAGAATTATGTGCATTGGGGAGAAAGACTAAAGCTTGGCATTTTAAATAAGCTGGACCATATAATCAACCAGGATGAATTTAGTTTGTTTTCTTTATATACTGTCAAGAATATCCTGCTGGGTGTTTCACCATAATGAACTCCACCTGGATAGTCTGTAAATCTAAAGTGGAAGTCTGATTCAAAGCTGTTCCTTGTTATTTCACCACATCTTTGACTGAGGAAGCTCTAATTTGACCATTAAGTGACTATCGCATCAAGCCAAGTGAGAAATGGCCTGCTTAGAGTGCCATGTCAGATTTTTATGGGCTGAGTGCCACATCAACAATTTTGCTAAGAGTTTTGTCCCTTTCTATTATGAAATAAGAAATAATTTTTACTTCCACTAAAAAAAAAAAGTTCGGACCAAGTGATAAGAAAGTCTTTATTTTGTAGGATAGATAAAGCTGGAATTATAAATACTGTTAGGCCAACTGAACTGTCACGGCTGAGATTCAGTGTTGCCAAGTTCAAGGTGCTATTCATTGCAAGCTGGCTGGAAAGTGAATTTGTCACTGAGGCTATATTTTAGATTGATTCTGTCTCTATTTCCTAGCCTCAGAAAGGATTTTCTTGATATATTTTACTTTTAATATATAGAGAGTACTTAACTACTACATACATATGAACTATACTATGAGTCAAAGGATGCCTCATTCATTTAGTCAGAGCAAAATTAATAGTTAATAGGTCTATATTTGAATTTATTACCTTCAAATGTGTTATTCTCTTAATACTCTCACTGATCTCATGCTAGTCGCCTAAAATACAATTGTATCAATGTATTTCAAAAACTGCAAATAAATGATGTCTAAAGATGTCCTGAATTAACTATTAAAATTCTAATGTATCTGTAACAAGTGCAGGCAGTCTATTATTCAGTTTCCATTATTTCTTTTCTGTGAGAAGCCTCATTTCCTATCCACCATGCATGCTAGAATAGATATTTGCAAGTGTATCTAATGCAGAGCCAAAGTAGGAACATCAATTAGAAAAATGTACTTGATTGTATTCTTCCATAGCATCCAGCTTTTGTAGCTATCAGATACACTGAAATGTTTAGGTCATGTAAGATAAAAGCTCTTTGTTTCTGATGATAATGGACAAAAATAAGACAAGAGCCTGGCTTGATTATTTATGGAATAAATATTCAATATTTCAAGCTGCATTTTATGTTTGTAGTATTGATTTATGTTTTTTTTTTCTGAATGCTTAGATTTGCGAATAGGAAAGCAGTGAGTATAAGGACATGCTTAAAGGATATTTGCCATCAAGACTATGTCTTATCATAAATCATATATCACTTGATGATACATCTATAACCATTTAGTTAACATGACACCACAGGGTACTTATTTCATGATTTATAATGAATGGAAAAGGATAATCCCTGAAGGGGAATATTTACTGAGAATGGAAAATGGAAGCTTAGGAGGAAAATGTCTGACATTTACTGACACTAAGATTGCTGGTGTTGTAACATGTAGTACAGAATATTAGGGTAAAATGTTAAAGTCACTATCTGGAAGAAGAACAATGCAATTATAAGAGTGGGCTATTTCATATGACTTGTACCAGCCAGTTGTTGCTAAAACCAACAGACAAAGCATGAACTACAAAGAATAGAAACTTTCCTAAGATGCTATTAAAGTGAATAAATTATTCAAAGATCTTTAAAATTATACATAGGGTATGTAAATATTTAAATAAAATTAGATGTTTGATTCTTAAAATTAAATATAATGCATACAAAATTGTCACTTTGAAATATTTTAAACTAAAATCTATTTAGCAAAGGGCCAATGACTAAAAAGAAAGTGTTCTCACTTTCTTCTTTGTGTATTAAACTTCATATGAAAAATTGACTGTATGTGTGAACTCTGAGGCAGAAGTAGATTC
Organism: Imantodes cenchoa; assembly: GCA_027560375.1. NCBI lineage: Eukaryota > Metazoa > Chordata > Lepidosauria > Squamata > Dipsadidae > Imantodes > Imantodes cenchoa. The sequence goes on from JANHGD010002139.1 coordinate 331,020, forward strand.
ATACTATTTATTGTTAATATGTACATAAGTTAAAGTAACATTTCTTGTTCAGCAGCTGCAAGTCAATAGACTGACTGTCCATAAAAGACCTTCCAGTGATATGTTATGTCAGTGGGGGCAGTCTTGTTCCCCACTTAATTGGACCTTTAACCTATCCTACATTGGGCTGCTTCAGGTGGTAATCCAGAAGCTCTAGTTGGTATAAAATGTAGGATCAAGATGATTGTGAAGACTGTCCTGTCAATATAAAATTATACCTAAACTGAAGTTGCTATATTGATTGCCAGTAGACTTTTAGGCCAAACTCTATTGTCATTGGTTTTAAAACTAAATTGTGTAGCAGCAATATGCAGCAGGCAACCCCTTGTCAGAATTTAATCTCCCCAACTGGTCCTGTAATTAAGATTGAACCTGCTGAAAAGTCCCTAAATGAGGTTCGTAGGACACTCAGGAGAAAGAAAGGCTTCTCAGTAATAGCCTCCCTTTATGGAATACTCTATTCTGAAAAATATTTGTAATATCCAATTTTCTAAAGTTATTGTAGAAGTTAGTGTTGTTTTATTTCAACACATTTTCAATCCCAACTTCCTGACTGTTGGGTGCCTACCTTAGCATTTTTTTCTCCTCGCTTTCTATGTTTATGTTTACCTTTAATTCTATTCTGGAGTTAGTTATTGTTTTTTTCCCTCTTTGTTTCATGCTGCATACCCTCCAGAATTCTTCCAGATTGGGAAGGACCATAAATATGCTAAAATAAAGAAATGAATGGTGTTATTTCCTGCAGATCCTCCCATTCTTCACTGGAACTTGGTTCTTGAACTTAGGTCTTCTGTGGAACGTTCTTTGCAGCTCCTGCTATTGATATATCTAGCATCAAGAGTAAATTCTGCTTTTTTTATAATAAAGATCATATTGTAGAAAAAATGTCTTTAATTCTGAGACAGGTCAAGAGCAGGAACCTTCCCCATTAACTCAAGCCTTTTAGAGATTTAAAGGGTTTTTTTTAAGTTTCTTTCGGTAGTTTTAGTATCAATTTTAGAGGTATTAAATGATTTTATTATATATGTATTTTTATAAACTGGCAGAAGCATTGGAAGTGCTAGCATATGCATTCCTTATACAAACAAATATTAGCAACTTCCATCAAATTTCTCCTGGATCCAGCATTGGTATCAAATAACTATGAACCTATAGTGCCATGGGGACTGGGGCTTTAATGAGCTCCAGCTAATCAATCAGTTACATACCTGTTTAAAATATAGAGTATGATAAACTTCAGGCTGGGATATTAGAATGGTCATGATGCAGCCACTGAAAATTATAGCTGGCTGAGGATATTATGCCAAAAGACACAAGTTATATTTTTAGGCATTACAGTATCATCCCCATATTGAAGTAGTTTCTTTTTTAACCTAATTCCAGATGATCACTTTAGTGCAATGGTCACCAACCGGTGCTCCGTGGACCACTGGTAGTCCATGAGAAAATTTTGGTGGTCCGCAGAAAAATTATTTACATTTTTTATATTGCACTAAATCAGGGGTCCTCAAACTACGGCCCCTTGGCTGGATACATGGAATGAACATTTGTGTTGCTGCAGAGAGTCTCCCTCTTTGGGGTCTTTTTGTGCAGTGCTGAGGGGGGGCAGAAATTCCCACTTGGGGTCTGCTTCAGCCTCCTGTTGTGGGGCTTTGGGCGAAGACTGGAGGGAAGTGCTGCTGGTGGCAAAGAGTTGGAGGGCCTTATTCAAGTGGGACTGCATCATGGCCTGGAACTGGCTGACCACCTCAGTCCACTGAGCCTCCAGGTGCCTGTACCTGGCCTTGCACTCCCGCAGGTCTTCCCTTGGCTTGGAAAGCCTATGCTCACAGTCCTCAGTAAGGTGCTTCTGCTGAGCCTCCTTCTTAGTCAGATCCAGTTTGAACTGAGCCAGCTGTTTTGCCAACTCTTTCTCATGGTGGCTGCTTAGCCCCAACTGCTTCCTGTTGGGGCCCTAAGGAGCCCGGGTGGGGAGGCAAGGAGTGGCTGGCAGGGGAGGGGCGAGTAGAGGCCGGCGAGGCACCCTTCAACAAGAGTGACATTGAGTTGGCTATGCCCACTCAGTCACATGACCACCTAGCAATGCCTACTCAGCCAGTCATTAGGCAGATCATATTAGTGGTCCGCGGGATTTAAAATTATGAATTTAGTGGTCCTTGAGGTCTGAAAGGTTGGGGACTTCTGCTTTAGTGTATACTTTTATTCATCTATAGTGTGCTCCACATATCCTCTGCAGATCCCATCATGAATGCAAGCTACCCCAACAGCTAAGTTTGCTGTTCTTTGGTGAGGCCTCTGATATGGAAGAAATTTTCTTTAGAATTAGCCTCAACTCTTTTCATTATTACACTTAACTTTTTAACACTTTTTTAAAAAATTGATTCCTATGAGAAGGAAACAAAAATTATTGTCACTACTTAGAAAATCTCTTACTGAAATCAGTGTACATTAAATAATGATGCATTAGAATATACTCTATAATGTGGTTCTGAAAACCAGGATAAAATATATTCAAATATCATAACATTTAGGATATGATTCAGCAATATATGCATGATTTGCATGTAGGGGGTCCCATAGACAAATCCAAAATTCAATTTTGGATGATAAGGATGACCCAATCATCCTTCCCTCCATATTCCAATATCCACCTTTTTTTTTCAGTCTTTGCAGTCACAATATCTATTCTCCTTTGAGTTAATTGTTAGTGTTGATTAAGTGGGTAGAGTTTTCATAACATCCTAGCTTCCAATCTGTGATAAGTGTCTTATAATGATGGTGAGAGTACAAAATAATTTTATTTGATGCAAGTTATCTTTCCATATTTTTCTCTTACTGCAATACCATAATATTCATGTGTATCCACTGCTGATCTTTTCAACATTTGCAGAAAGTAATGGCTGAAAATGGGTTCCAGTAGGACAAGGAATACTCTAGAACACCTGTTTTTTTAGGTAAGGCAAATAGAGAACTTGCCAAGTAAAGAGTAAAAACTTTGTGCTCTTTCTTCCTTGACCTGGGTGTCTTTTTGTTTTTGGAAGCCATCTCTTTCAACCTGAGCTTTAATTTTTAAAAGTTAAGATCAAAGAAGTTTGTTAAAATGATGTTGCCCCTCAAAACACCATGCTTTCATAAATGTGACTATAGTGACATACTTGTAAAGCAGCAGGTATGTACCCATAAACAGTTAACAGCTTCTTTAAGTGATTCTAAAATAGGATTTCATATAGTGATACACAGAGAGTTGCTGTTCATATGCTGTAGTTCAAATGGTACCTGTTTATGCTTTATTGTCTAAAATCACCCCATGAAGTTGCAGTGTGTGATCATTGTCTATAGAAGTGTGGTTTGGCACATTATGGATGTGATGAACTCTAACGGCATGAACTGATGACTATCTGAAAATTCATTAATTCTGGTCCATAAAATACTGTGGACACCATTGGCATCACAATTCCGAAACCCAAACTCAGCACGTTTAGTAACCTTTGAAGTCATTATTTGGGTACTCAGAAGATTCTGATTAAACATAAAGAGCTATTAAATACCACTGGGATGCAGCCCTTTTGTTGGTCTTGGGAACAAGTTTATTTCTCATTTAATTAAATGGCAGGATACCTATGGACTTCATGAAGTGGTATATCATGCCCCAGAGGAGTAATTTTCTAACTCACAAAACCAACAAAATCATTTTTGCAGAAAGATTGCATAAAAGGATTTGCAAACCTTGTCCTTTTCTTATTTCCAACTGCCTCAATGCTTGACTCTAATATATGTCTACAAGACTAGTTTTCAAGTCTTCATACTGCAGATCCAAAATGTCCTTTCCACAATAGTTTTAATACTAAATAACATTGTACAAAAATGTTACTGATACACATGTAGGAGAATTGTTTGCACTGTAATCATTAGGCACATGCATAACATTGGGCTGAATCTGCATTCTCAAGATGAATTATTTCCATGCCTCACCAATGTTAAATGGGATAGCTGTAGTCATGGCAGAGGTCTTCAAACTTGGCAACTTTAAGACTTGTGGGCTTAAACTCCCAGAATTCTCCAGCCAGCTGAGCTGGTCTATGGAGATTCTAGTCATCCACGTTAGGGTTGTCCCAAAGGTGCTTTTTTCAAGAGGCAACTGGTTTGATAAAAAAGCATCTTTGGGAACTAAACTGAACCAGAACCATTATCAAATTTTAAGTAACATGTCTAGACACTAGAAAGGGAAAAGAGAAGAAACAAACATTGTGTTTAGAAAGCAATTTATTCACCTTTTCTCTATAAAATGCCAGCACTGAGAGAAAAAGAATGGAAATCACTACAGCTGAGCAGTTGATAGGTTATCTTCTAATCACAGGAAAATATTTATTAGGACTCTCCAACCAAACTAGTCAATGAAAGATTGTTTTCTTATTCTTAATTTCAAATGCCTGCAATTCAGTCTAAATCATTTAATAAATCAGTATGTTAAAATCCTAATTCCCAATATTGCATCTAGTTCTGTAATTTTACCATTTTCTAACGAAATAGCACCTGTACATCAGTTTCCACAGAAAGTGCCCATCAAATACAAATCAAACAACTGCTCTCCCGCATTGTTGAAGGCTCACTTTGTTACTTTATCTATTTAACATTTAATATGTTAAATATTATTTTAAGTAACTCAATAAAACCAGCAATTAAAACCATAACCTACAATATTTAAAATATATGTTAAACGGTATTAAAATATTCAGTACAAAATTAGACCAAAGCAGTAACAAAGAAAAAGCAGCAATAGGTTAAACTCACAGTGATACTCATATTGAAAGAATTTGAAAAATAAAACTGTTTCTGCTACATATATGGTGATATAACAGACCAGAAAGTGCAATATATATCTTACTGGGGGACCACCATAGAAAACATTGGAACCCCACAATGTAAACATCACAGTTAACCAGAAATCTCCAGCATGACCCTCTTGAAACAGTCATATGTATATGAGTTGTATCACTTTACAGGTATCCTTGACTTATGACCACAGTTGGGACTGAAATTTCCACTGCTATGACCAATAAAATATGACATATGACTGCATCACTTAGCAACAACAATCCCACAACTGTAAATTATTACAATTTATTTTGTATTGTAAGTCACCAAGAGACATTGATTGAGATAGGTGGCTATAGAAATTGAATAAATAAATTCTACCAACAAGAATGCACAATCCAAATCATTCTGGGCTTGCTTCCTACCACTTGGTTCTTTTAGAGTATGGACAGGATTCCTTTCAAATGACCCTAATTTCTTATTCCCCTCACCTCTACTATTATGATCACCCTGTCCCTGTCTTAAAGAGCAGCATGCAGCTCCAAAACCATATAGCTTCAGAGTTGTTTGCCATATTATGACTCAGGGGCTTCTTGAAATATCATGGTTCTGGGGCTCCATGAAGACCACAAAGTATGACCCATCAGCACAAGGAAAAGCTGCTATATCCCAGGAAATCCTAGCAGTACAGCACAAAGCAAAACCACCATGCCCCAAGAAGTTCCAACAGCATGGCACAAAATTGTAGCATTCCAGGATGTGCCTGGCCCAGTCCCAGCCAAAGTCGCTCTTGCTATCCTGCTCTCTAAGATCTCTGCTTCCTCAGATGACATTTGCTGTCTTCTTACTCCCACTGCTGACAAGGTGTGCTGACCCTAGTCCATCATCTGGCAGTTGTTGATCACATCAGGCCATCTTCTCCAAGTCTTGCAAGGAAATTGCTGTTTGTGACCTGGTGAGAAAAGCTTCAAGTGATCATCAGCTGTCTTATGAAGGCCCAGGCTGGGCAACAGCAGGAGCAAAAAAATGGTGAAGGCTGGTATGGGTCACAGAGTCCAGAGGACCAAACAGGCATAGGTGGGAGGGAGCTTGGTGGGAAGAGTTAAAATGTTGAAGCACCCCTGCGGTCTTAAGTATAGGAGAGTACCCAAGTACCCAACTTTAATCATGTGTCTGTGGAGGCACTGAAATGACTTTAACTTCAGAGATGCTCATAAGTTCCTTTGTTCAGCACCACCATAATTTCAAACGGTTACTGAATGAATGGTTGTTAAGTTGAGAACTACCTTTAAAATTGTTCTACTTAGACCAAGATGAGCAATCTCTTCAAAAAGATATGACAATATTGAAAACTGAAGAGAAATGCAGAAAAAATCAAGAAGATAGCACTCCTTTTATCTCTTTTCTGGCAGCTTTGAAGTAATAAATCGGGACTAAACACTTGTTGAAGTAGAGCTAGAAAATCATTGGAATGGTTTCACTACACTTCTTGCAGTGGGCTTCTCTGAAAGTCTCCTATTTAACAGCATTTGCAGGGAGGGACAAAGAGGGAACGATTGATAAAAAAAGAACTGTGGCATCCTGCCAATGTGATAAGCATTCTTAAAGAAAAAGAGTTTGCACTGCAATGCCATAACACTGCAGAGGCCTGTAGATATCACAGTTCCAACTAAATGTAATAAGCCACAAGTAGGAAAGGGCTAGCAACCTGTGGTTATCTGATGCTACCCAAGAACCTTGTCTTCATTATTGTTATCCTGAAACCTAGGACATCTGAAGATGAGCCCTGGGCACATCCAGGGGTGGGTCCCTACAGGTGCGGTCCAGTGCGCCCGCACCGATAGCGGCCCGCTGGTGACATCACCCGTCCCGGTCCAGTTGGTTGCCAGTCCCTGGGTGCCGCCATCTTTTTAAAAACATTTTTTAAAAAAAAAAATTTAAAATTATACTGCACATACACTGACTTCCTGCAAGCTTTCCAAGGAGGAAAAAGTTGAGTCCCTTCTTGTCTCATTTCGTTTCCTCTTGAACAAATCGGAGGGTAGACGAAGCATTTCCCCTTTAGAACTGGGACATTTCTGTTGATTCCTTGCAATAATGCCTTTTGCTAAACGCTGGACTGGTCAGTCCCATCCGGTCACATGAGCAGCAAGCCACTCCCACAAAATAAGCCATGCCCACAGTGTGGTAGTAAAAAATTTAGGAACTCTCCCCTGGGCACATCTACAACTGGAACTATACACTCTAAATCATCCTGTGGAATATTCTCCTGTTGTAGGTCTGCCCCACACTCCTGGCCTTCCAGAACCACCTAAAAATTTGGCTCTGCCATATGGCCTGGGTCCCCAACAGGAACCTGCTATTTTGGGGATGGCTGACCAGATAGAAAGGATCTCCACTTCCAAGCTGCCCATTATCTTAAATTTCATTCAATCTTTTCTGTTCAATTTTTATAATTTTAATTGCTTCTAGATTTTTTAAATCTTTTATTATATTATTAGCCATCTAGATGGACAGTGTAAAAATTTAATAAATGAATGAATAAAACTTATTGGCCTTACCATCAGGTCTCTAATCAAGATATCATAAAGAGTGGGTTCTACAGGAACTATAAGTGGATTAGAGATCAGAAACTGCTTTTCAAAATCTACTGGGTGATATTGAAAAAATACATGGTGAAACAAAAATACTTTTTTGCCCTCAAGTAGGCATGATAATGAGCATAAGTGTTTCAAATTTAGTTTTACTCCATGTCCCTTTTAGTTATTTAGTTATTTCCTGGCTGCTATATTGCCTTCCATTAAAAATATGTAACAAGGGACTGATTTGCAGATGTCTAGAAGCTATTGTGTGAATGGCCTTAGTTATTTCTTTAAGTCCATCCAAAAGCCAGATCATTGATGAGAATAGAATAGAATTTTTACTGGCCAAGTGTGATTGGACACACAAGGAATTTGTCTTGGTGCATATGCTCTCAGTGTACATAAAAGAAAAGA
>JANHGD010002139.1:353791-360801 GCA_027560375.1 Imantodes cenchoa
CTCGCTGCCAGTTTGCTTCCTCCCGTGCTGCGTGGCCATGTCACGTGGCAGCATGTGCACAAAGCTCACATGCGCATGCTCAGTGCAAACCCTCCTTCTCAAAAAAACCCACAGAAAACAAAACCAGAAACTCGGCTTTTGTGCATGTGCAGAAGAATTTTTTTTAAAAAAAATGATCTTTTTTAAAAAAAGATTGTGGCACCCACGGACTGCCACTAACCAATCCAGTTCAGTGACATCATCGTGACATCACCAGCAGGTTGCTACTGGTTCAGACGAACCGGTCCGAACCAGGAGGAACCCACCTCCGACTGAGATATGTGCTGAGTTAAATGTGACTCTGTGGAGTAGAAAGTTGTATTCTCCTTCCATTTATAAAATGTTTGCCCATATAGAGATTGTGCAGTTTAATAAATGCATATAAACAGAGTTTTAACTTCTTTTGTGACCTATCATTCACTATTCATGCATTGGAAATGCTGTTGATTCTTTTGTCTTGCAAGCTTTCCAGGAATATCTTCATGATTAATCACCACTAGGAAGCTTGTATTAAAATAATCATGAATTAAAAGAGTATGATGATGCTAGTTCTTAAGTATAAATTATATAAAATATAAACCTTCTGCTTTTTTCTTTTATACGCTACATCTATTGCACGTATTTCCTTTATTACAGGGGCTTTCTATCATTTCCCCCTTTTTTGCCTATTTGCTCTTAGTCTTGTGTGGGTCATTTGCCGTCTATTAAAAAAAAAAGTCCTTGGCATAGATCCAACCACTTTCTTCTAACTAACTACTTCACTCTGCCACAACCATTATTTTAAACAAGGGAAGTACAATACCCCTTTATAATCAGGAAGGATTTTTTAATCACATTAAAAATATTAAATAAAACAAGGTATTTATCACAATTATGTTTCTCTAGTTGCTTCAACATGCTTAATCTAGATCAGTTGAATGTCTAGTCCTGTGAGAAAGTAATAATATATATGCAGATAGTCCTGAGCAATTAAATTCAGGCTATAAAGATCTAAAGCTCACTTTACCCTATTCAGAAACTAATGAGCAAGCTATCGATCATATATACACAGTCACTTATTTCCACTTATTGTTGCATTCCCTTTACATATAAACTTGATATAAAAAAATTATAAGCATAATGAATGTCTTCCATGTGGATTTTCTAACTAGATATTGGAATAACAAGTGAATATTTTAAATGTTACCTTAATACAAGATTTCATACTGAATTTTATACCTCTAAATGCATTATTTAAAAATCCTCAAGGCTATTACCTCCCATTATCACTGATGTATTCTATTTGATAACTAAAGGAAAAACATACATGTGTCAAAACCCAAACAATAACCTGGCCAAATGCAAATGAAGATCTTAATAAGATAAGGTAAAGTTTCCATTTTTTTTCTGTGCAAAATTTCTGCAACTATCTTAGTAAATAGCAGAGCTTAGATGATTTTGTGTGGGCTCAATAGTTAAATAGAATTAGACCTAGTTAATAATTACTTTTGAGGGGGATTTTAAGAAGGAACTAGGAAATGAAGTGAAGACATCACCTTAGTAAAATACAATGACAAATTTCAATACACTTCCAAGGGGATTAGGTAGATATGCCCATAGTCCCACCAGCAGTCATGTTTTTCTTATATGAGATGTTACCTTATCTAATGGAGTTATTTAAGATTTCTATTCGGGGCAGTTTCCATCATTTAATAAATAGTATTATTTTCCTAATGAATGGTACCCTTAGTCCTTTGGAAGTCTGAAATATAAAGCTTTTTTATCTTTCACTCAGATCATGTTGAACAAAGGCATCTCAATTCAAGTTACTGAAATTTGGGTAAGTCTTTTGGCTTTGCACCCACTCCACCCTTCTTTCATAAGTAAGTAACCTAATAAATATTAATTTAACTATAATTTCTGGTTTTAGAGTAAGACACAATATAAGGATTTGGCATTAGTTTCACACTTTGCCTCATTCCAATGCTTTAACCCTAATTTTCATTTTAGTCAAAATAGAAAAGAATAGTTAAATTAGAAGCTTTCTGTTTAATTGTAGTTCACAGGAATGGAAGAACAGAATGATTATAAGAAAATGTACTTATAGGTATGAGCTGATTAAGCCAAAAATGACAATCTACGGTAGTTCCCTTTTAAGATCATTCCCATTTTTTAAAAGAAATGTGACCATGACTCTTGACTATTCAGTATAATTTATTCCTCAAAAGCATGCATTTATATGGTTTAATACTGTTTTGTATATATTTAGTTTCATGTCATTGTGACATTACCAAGTTATTTCTCCTCCACAGCAGAAACAACTATATCTAGTGAAACTTCCCAAGGTCGTTGGCCTGTGTCTTTCTTTCCTTGCAAGCAAGTATCATTTTTCTTAGTTTCTTGTCAGCTCATGTGATATCCTTCACATCCAGCTTTTATTAGCAGGAAATACTGCTATAGCTTTAGTGTCATGTGTACTATAAAGACAGGATTTTCAGGAGATTTGACAACTCTTATATTTTCTGAAGTATTCTCAACGTAACAGAGAAACAGTTTATTACTGTTAAGTAGTGGCTGTCTCACCAACTTGAATAATGAAGTCCTTGAGGTCAATATTTTATACAATGATCCATTTAAGAAAGCATTCCTATATCACCAAGCACTAAAACAATGGATGTCATAACATAGATCGATCTATTATCAATCTTAAAATCTCACTATAATCAATCCAATTCTTTGGTTGCAGAAGTGTCATCTGTTACTGTGCTAAAGCCAAGAAATTTTCTATTTCCAAAATTGTTTAGAAAAGAAGACAATGCAATTATTTCCTGAGGCCAGTTCTGCTGCATGTGAGCAAAGAAGATTTAAGCTTGCCTGAAGAGAGCTTTTGTCTGGAAGTGATTTACATATATTCCATGGAAGCTGTATTTTCACAAACTGCGGCTACAATGGTTTGGAGACATTACAAAATCTACCCAGTGCTGTATATGTATATGGTTATAACAAGGGACAAAAAGAAAAACAATACTTGGCTGGTGAGTAAAAGAAATGAAAATATCATGGGTTTCTGAAGCATCTTTCATTTTCTTCACTTGTCATAAAAATGCAATAAAACAAGATGGGTCACCAGTCACCGCTGCACCCAATTCTCAGAGGCTTCCAGCACATTTACAAATTGCCAGTATTTTGACAGAAATAAAGTAAATTAGGAAGCACACTTATTTTTTATTTTTTCCCTATAGAAGTTTATGCTTTGTGTGTACTAAATCCCAATTTTGGGACATATTCTATATTGCCTTGTTATAGATGGACATATTTTGATCTTTCATCTTTCCTTCATTTTGATGAGAGCTAATCATTCTACATCCCATCAGGGGGTGCTGTAGTACTATTACTTAATGCTTTTTGTGGCCAGGACTGCCCTTGAAATTAACTATGGGGAAGTTAGGATTCAACAGTTTTGTAACATTGTCCTCAAGTGTGTTGTCCTTTCTTTTTGAGGCTGAACTGGTGTAACCCAAAAAGGTATCATAAAATTGAGAAATAATAAAGTCTGCAAAAGGCTTGCCAAGAAGGTCAAGGCAGTTAACTTGAACGTTAAGTTGTGCAGTTCTGTAACCGGAAGGAGTCAGAAGCAGAAAAGAAGAAACTCTTGCAGTGCAGGGCACTTGGAATAGCAGAGATTATGGAAGAGATAAAGAACGTCTTGATAGAAACAATGGAACCATCAGGAAATTGAAACTGGAGTTATGGAGAATAGTGGGGTAGTCTGTCTTAGAGAATAATTTTTTAGTCTGGGGAGGTACAATAAGTTGTTCGACTATCAATGAAATATTCAGATACAGATGACGTCCCTATTGTTTATGGGTTGTGAATCTATTGCTGTTTGTTCTTGATCGATTTACCTCAGTCTCTCTTTTATAGACATACCACACTGAAAATGTGTCTCAATACAGCTTTGATTTTCCAAAAAATAATCTCCATGACCAATTTCCTATAGGTTGAATAATAGATATAAAAAAATAATAGATATTTTTTGTGGTCCTAAAAAGCAGCAAGGAATGCATTTCAATTTTCCATTGTTCTCTATAGAGAAAATTAAAAACATTCACATTCCATTCCCCAGAACACAAAACACAAGAGATTCCAAAAGGTTGCTTTCAGTAGAGCAGTTTTGTCCCCATGTTTGGAATACTTTTTTCTCATATATGCACTCCCTCCTATATTTTTTCAATGCAAAAATACAGTTTATGCTGCATTTAGCATCTTTATTTTAATCTCGAAGAAGAAGAACAAGGTTTATGAAGAACCATGAAATAAGGGGGGGAAAAGGCTTCGAAAGGAAGCCCAAGGGCTCTATTTAAAGGATGCAAAATTCTCTCTTTATTAATTGAATAGGAAAATGCATCTATTCATGGGACTACTTAGATGATCATCCTAGAGCAATTGTTTTTTACTTATTATGATGAGTGGTGCTCAAAGTTTCAGAAATATCGCATTTTTACCTTCATAAGAATTTTCAGCCAAATCTATTCTCCTAAACATTAATTGCAAGTAAATTTTGCATTCCATTCTGATCTGAAAATTGACCTCGACAGCACAAGAAGAATGGGATTTGAATTACAGATATGTAAAAGTTATGTCACATGCCTTTAAAGTGGAAATCATTAATGGTAAGTATGGGAAAAGAAATGAACTATAAATGCTCTGTATGTTATCAGTAGCAACTGTATTTACATATGTGATACATTAGCCTAATTTAAAAATAACAGAATTACAGAATTGGAAGGGACTATGGAGCAGGGGTAAAGTGCTACTGGTTCGGCCTGGTTCGGGTATACTGGTAGCAGCGGCTACTGGTGGTTCGGAGAACCAGTAGTGGCAGCAGCACAAGCTCTGTCCACACGCTCAGAACCACCATTTTCTTTTTTTAACCTTCTGCGCATGCGCAAAGCCTTCTGCACATGCACAGAGGGTGAAAAAGCATGTGTGACACCTGTTTCTGAACCGGTAGGGAAGGTAGGTAGGTTTCATTGCTGACTCGGAGGTCTTCTACTCCAATCCACTGCTCAAGCAGAAATCCCTATATCACTTTATAAAATTGGGTGTCCATTCTCTTCTTAAAAATCTTTAGGGATTGAACACCCAGAACTACTGGGGGCAAGCTGTTCCACTAGTTAATTGTTTTCACTGCCAGGAAAGTTTTCCTTAGCTTTAGGTTGGTTCTCTCTTTGATTAGTTTCCATACATTGCTTCTTATCCTCTCTTCAGGTTCTCTGGAGAATAGGTTGACCTCCTCTTCTTTTGTCACCCCTAGTCCTTCTTTTCACTGGACATACCCAACTCCTGCAATCATTCCTCATATGTTTTAGCCTTCACAATCATCTTTGTTGCTCTTCTCTGTATTCTTTTTAGAATCTCAAAATCTTTTTATATCATGGTGACCAAAATTGGATGCAATATTCCAAGTGTGGTCTTATCAAGACAATATAAAGTGGTATTAACATTACATGTGATCTTGATTCTATCCCTGTTAATAACTGTGTTGTGGAATGTGCTTGGGCTTCTACTTGTCTTTCATGCATATTCTGCTAAAAGTTGTTTGACTGGGGAACAAATATAGCATTATAATAAATACTTATAATTACATCTTCCTGGGGCCAGAAAGTAATTGTGAGTTGTGCCTGATGGAAGTAGTGGGATGGTACCACTAAAGTTTGCAACTGATATCAATGGGATTTGCTCTTATCCAAGATTGACAGTAATCACTTGAGGTCCTCAAGCATGTAAGAATGGCTTTCTTCTGTAATGTTTGCAAACTGAATGTTAATTTATACCTGAAAATTGTTGAATGAAATTATTTAATGATAATCATTATTTAATACTTGGAACAAGCATTAAAGTTGCAGTCTAGTCTTATTTGTGTCAGGTCATTGAAATCTAATCTTGCTTCTGCCAAGTACTTATTAGATGCACTTAGATAAAGTATAATTAATCAGCTTCTGCAACTACCCATCTGTGATGTATCAATAACGCATGAGTTTTCATTTTATTAAAATAATAAATATCATTTTATCAAACTTAATTTAGGACAAGATGTTTAAATTATGCACTTATGTAATATATGTGATCAGAAAAAAAAGTAGCTAACCAACTGATGGGAGAAGACAGCCAGTGATAATATAAAATAAACTTCCCCCCATAATGCTTCTAGATGTGTTGCACTACAAATCCCAGAATTCTATGCTGGCTACTTCTTTTAACACATAGAAGTCATAATTCTGGGAAAGCTGGCGAAGAATATATTGATGATAATTAAGGCAGGAAGAAGTACTTGATTGCAATAACTGAATTAAGGGTTCATCAAAAATCAACCTTTAATCACACTCTATTAGTTAATTAAATTCAGCTTGTTTAAAATTTAATCCAATTTATTTGTAATATAACACATTTAATTAATAAATTCATTGGAACATCTTGCCTATGAACAGCAAACTTTAGAAGTTCTTTTAAAATGCTCTTTGTAATGAGTACCAAGGGCAAATGATAAATGATGCAATGGATTTTAAATTGCTCTGCCAGGAAAAACAAATGAACACTGGCTTGTGCTCTGAGGCTACAGACTGTAGGAAGAAGTCACCAACAGAGATTTAAAGTTGTTCCCCAAAATTGCCTATGTGGTTTGCTTTGTCTTCATTTCCATGAGTCTTGGGTTTCTATTTATAAACTTATAAATAGAACATACCACATACCTCTCTGCGACTGGTAAGATCCCACAGAGTAGGCGCCAGGTCCTGTCGACCAGACAATGCCGGCTGTTGGGACCGTGGGGGAGAGCCTTCTCTGTGATGGCCCCAACACTTTGGAACCAACTTCCGCCGGAGATCCAGATCTCCCCCACCCTCCTAGCCTTCCGTTAGGTCTTAAAACCTGGCTCTGCCAGCAGGCCTGGGGGAGGGGAGTGGGGTAGGATGTATTAATTGGTCCCCCCC
>JANHGD010002139.1:378082-389406 GCA_027560375.1 Imantodes cenchoa
GATTTGAACTGCTGAACTAGCAGTCAGTTGAAATAGCCTGCAGTACTGCACTCTAACCACTGTGCCACCTCGGCTCTTATTCAAGAAGCTCCTGATTTCTTTTGCAGAAAATATCAGAAGGGGGTTGTACTAAAAGACCACTTCCAACACTATTATTTTATGTTTTATAAATATATTAACAAATTCTCTCACACATTATGATTACAAACTCACTTTTTTCTATAGTCCAATTTTCTTTTCCCATCATTAAAGCCACAAGTCATGTACATTTTTTTTCTGTTTCACGTCCATGAAACAACCATAAATGTAGATATTATTTTTTCGCTAGTCAAAGAGGTTAATTTAGTCATTGCTGCAAGTGCCATCCTCTTCGCCAACCATTCCTGCATTGTAGATAGTGTTAAACCTTTCACTTTTGAGCATATAAGAGTCTCACTGCAGTTGCTGTGTATCAGTAGTGGGTTCTAAAACCTTTTACTACCTGTTCGCGTGCACTTGCGATGCTTCTGTGCATATGCAGAAGCATCCTGGACAGGTGTGCGTAGCTACCAGTTCTAAGAACCGGTCTGAACTGGGAGCAACCCACTGCTGCTGTATATACTGTAAAAAATAAGTTGAATTATTTTTTTTTCCAGTTGCTTGTCCATTAGTTCCAAAAGAAAAGTCTCTTGTTAAAGTTGTACTTTAACCTTTAAAATCTTTTAAATTAAAGCAAGTATCTGTATCCAAAATGTTTTGGCTTTTTTACTGGTCTACCAAACATAATAAAATGTTCCTTCATGTTGTCCACATTTCTAGCAAAGTTTCAAAGTATTTTAAAATATTCTAGACAATTTCTCTGCTGACAAATACCACATCCATACATCCTCTTGTAAAAATTCTATTTAAGATTAGAATATAATGTAAATTTCCATATTTTCAACCATGTATTTTCCCATTGAAGCAAATGTATATTATAGCCAAATTTTAAGCTCATTTTGATCACATTTTTTTCAATTGTACTTCTTCAACGTCATATCCTTCTGTTATTATATCTTCCATTGATTTCATTTTACAAATCCCTTGAGAAAAATTTTATTGATTGTTTGGAAAACTGGAAGCTATAGTTTAATTTTACAATCAGGGTTGAATTTGAGTTTTCACACTATCTTCTGCAAGAGAAGTCAGAAGTCACCTTGTTTCTACATTTTTGTTTCTTTCTATAGTTTTTACTTTTTTGTACTCCTATCTCTTTTTCTATCTCTCTCTTATATATTTCCCTCTCTGGCCATTTGTTTTTGTTAGTTTTTTTTCTTTATGTTATATTGAAAATATTCTAGTACTGTGTTTCTCCAAAAAGACAACCCACCTTGAAAAGAAGTCCTATTACGTTCTTGAGTGCATGTGATCAAATTAAGTCCCACCCACAAAATTAGCCCTAATTAAGACCCCGCCCTCCCCGGGGTGCAGGGGGTGGGGCAAGGCACAAAGGTAAAAAATAAGCTAGGCGGGATGGGGGGTGGAGCTGCCCTACTTACCAGGCCTCGCACATCCCGACACCTACCTCACCTTCTTCTGCGGCCACCACTTGCCACTACTCACACGCATCACCTTGGCTCTGTTTCACTTTCAGATGCCTGTTGGAAGCCATCTGCCGGAGCTCTGTTATAAGCTGCAGATGCTTTCCAGCAGGCATCTGAAGACGAAACAGAAGCCATGGCAATGCGTGCGAGTGACGGCAAGCAGCCACAGAAGAAGTGGGCCAGCAGTGGGCTCCTGCTGGGCAGGGCTGTCGGTGTCACCACCGTGAGGTGAGTCAATAATTATAAACCTCCAAAAGGAAGGCTTAGCCATTTTTTCAGGGGTCAAAAGAAAATAAGACCTGGCCTTCTTTTTGGAGAAACACGGTATATCTTGGTAGATTAACCATTTATGTTTACTAATCATTTCTCATCTACCGAATACAATATGCTTATAAAAACAACAAAAGTGGACTTGAGCACAAAACCTGCATTAATACTTATTCCATAGTCTAAGAATAGCCAGTCTAACAGAATGATTTTAAAAGTCTACAGTCACCTTAACTTTTTCATGCCATAAGTATCCGTGCCATCCATATCTCAAATCATGACCTTCTAAATCCAATAACCTTCTATTTCACATTAACTTTATTTATGGAGACTTCCTTTGGCTGCTGCCACTAAATGGATTGGAGATAATGTCAGAAGTCATGCTGTATATGCTTCCACTACTTTTTTTTATAATACAGCCACCCTATTAAACTAGGATTTAAAACTTGGAAACTGGGTTTTGCAACAGCCCCAATGAATTCTTCCCAGTTGCTATACACTTTTCTCTTTAAGTAAATATGGTAGATATAGCAAGAGAGTTGATAGAGATAGCTAGAATTAGAGTTAGTTAGAGAGAGAGAGAGATGATAGATAGATGATAGAGATAGATAGATAGATAGATAGATAGATAGATAGATAGATAGATAGATAGATAAAGAGAGAGAGAGATTATAGAGATAGATGATAGAGAGACAGAGAGAGAGAGAGATGAGAGAGAGAGAGACAGAGAGAGATGAGAGAGAGATGAGAAAGAGAGAGTGTGTGTGTGAGAGAGAGAGAGACAGACAGACAGACATATTCATTCATTCATTCATTCATTCATTCATTCATTCATTCCCATTTCAGATTGGAGGCTTTAATTGATCAGTTGCTTAAGCTTTCCAATAAATATAATAGAAAAGTTACCTTAATTTACTATTAATATTATGCATGCTGCTTTACCAAAATTAATGATTAATGCAGAAAAACACTTTTAGCATGGGCATGGAATAAATGATTAAAGAAGACAAAAATCCATTAGTAATCAGTTTCTTGTCTCTAAAGCAGGTGCCTGTACATTTAGCATTCATCCTCTTTCCCTGTATATGTATTCACTCACACAAACCATTACGCGTAGTGCACATCAGCCTCTTTCCAGACATGCCTTTGAAACTACTCTCTCTGCTGCAGGCTTGCTGACCAACCCGAATTTCTCTTTTTCTGTCTGATCTATTTTTCCTCAGCATTTTCTCCTTCCTTGCTTTGATCTCCTTCTGTTTCCTTGTTTACAGTGGTTCTTTTAGCTCCTCTGTCCTCCGTTCTTGCTGCTTCTGCCAGTGGCTTTTGGGGTGTTCTATTTTCTGCATAAAAAGATTTCAGCTCCTTTTGGATCCTGGGTGGTTCCTCTTCTCCCTCAGTATACACTGGAACTTTTTAGTTCACTCTTCTCTCTTACTTCACCTAGCATTCTTTTTCTCTGTTTAATTCTATTTCTGAGGTATGCATCTTCCCCACTGGAACAATAGCTTTTGAGGGCCCTTTTCTTTTTTGACTTTGTTTTGTTTGCAGTAACAGTCTAAGTCTTCCTCCGTTCCATCTCAGATTCCTGTGCCCCCCAATTTTCTCAAGAATTGCAATTTCCTATGCTCCTGCATTTGTGAAATATATCATTTTTATTCAAGTTCTTGCTTCTCAAAAGCTGAGAAGATTGACAGATATTTGGTTAAATGCAGGTGCTGTGATGGAATGTAGCAAGGAGGTGGTTTTCCAAGAAGCAGGGGCACATCCCACAGGAAGAAGAACATATTATGTGTTAGAGAAAGAGGGTGAAGACAGTCCCAGTCCAATAGTTCCCAGTACTATAGATGCAGATAGTAGAATCCTCAGTCTGACAAGATTTTGTCTCTAGGAGTGGAATAATATAGAACTCAGCTTGGAAGAATCACCACATGCCATAGTTTGGCGCCTGGCAGTTACAGAAATTGGGTACCTGGTAGAGTGACAGAAACATCCCCCAAAGCCTTCTTACCTTTCAGTTCCATTTTCATTTCAGTTCCATTTTCATTTCAGTTCCAGTCATATGAATGCATGTGTATGTGTCACACAATTGCCACCTAGCATGTAGAAGTTAATTTGAGTGGTGTGGTGGCCTAGAAGTAGAGCTCTCACCTCACAATCAGAAGGCTGTGAGTTCAATCCTAGGTAGAGGTAGATATTTCTCTCTCTGGGCACAATGAAAATATATCTGCTGAACAAAACTCCACATTGGTGACAGGAAGGGCATCCGGCCAGTACACACTCAGCTCCATTCAGTAGCCCAGATTCCACCACCCCAAGGGATTATGGGGTCACTAAAAGAAGATGATGATGTAGAAGTTAATTAGAATTCATTATTGCAGACTAATACTGTCGACTGCCAGGAGTTTGATCTTTGCCAGCTCAAGGTTGACTCAGCCTTCCATACTTCCAAGGTCAGTAAAACAAGGACCCAGGTTGTTGGGACAATATGCTGACTCTGTAAACTGCTTAGACAGTGCTGCAAAGCACTATGAATGTATGTATGTATGTATGTATGTATGTATGTATGTATGTATGTATGTGTGTGTATATATATGTATATGTATATGTGTATAAGTGCTATTGTTATTGTTAATGTTCCCAAATATATGGAAAAGCATGTATACACTATTGAAACAGTGACATCTTCGCTGGCTTGGGCATGTTGTGAGAATGGATGATTCTGAAAGATCTCCTGTATGGTGAACTAGTGCAGGGAAAAACGCCCCAGAGGAAGACCACAGCTGCAATATAAGGATATCTGTAAGAAGGATTTAAAGGCCTTGGGAATGGACATTAACCACTGGGAAACCTTGACCTCTGATCATTCCTCTTGGAGGCTAAAGACGCAGCATGGCCTTCTCCATTTCGAGGAGACACTTGTTCGGCAGGCCGAGGCAAAAAGGCAGTCCTGGAACCAGCGAAATCTGGGGCCCGGGGAGGGGACAAAATGGATCTGCCCTCAGTGTGGAAGGGATTGCCACTCTTGGGTTAGCCTTTTTAGCCACACCAGATGCTGTTCTAGGAACTCTTTCCAGAGCACGATACCATAGTCTTCCAACACTGAAGGTTGCCAATGTATATGAAAAAATATTACTTGTTTTTATGCTAGTCAAGAACAGCTCCACCCTCCACAGATATCAACATGGGTTACAGAATCATCACAGATGCACCCCCTGAAGTTAAGCTAACATAGACTAATAAGTCTGTCATTTTGTATATCTATCCATATATATTACAATTCACAATATTCCTTTTAAATGTGCATATTTCTTATTCAATGACAGAATCACTTTGATATTTAATGACAGAATCACTTGCATCCCCAGAGAAGTAGGGAAGATCCAGACTGAGATTTTTGTTCAAATTACATATCTGCAAGTGATTTATGTTCCACATGAGCAGCTTCTGACCACATTCAGCCTCTGAGAGAATAACCCCAAGGAAGAAGATCTGCAGCCAAGACAAAGGTCAGAGAAGAGCAATCTCAGCCCAAAGCAGAAGTGTAATTTTAGGAGGAAAAAACCTCAGACTGGACCCTCTCTTAGTTCTCTTTAGGATGAAGGCAACAGGAGGGAAGACACATTCAGAGTTGAAGGATTCTGTTACTATAACTCTATAATAAAAGCAGTTTTAGAAGTCATGACTTTACTGTTTAAATCTGGTCTGCCTCATAGGGCTGATAGCCTCTGGCCATGATTTTGCATTTATAAATATGTTCTTCTACTTCTTATTCAAATAATGTGGTCAACTTTATTTCTGCATACTCCATCTGGTCATTTTCATGTAATTAGATGTAATTTGGGTTGTTGAAAGACTGTATTAGCAATGAAGAAATCATTGGACTGGCAGAAATTAATAAGTGATTTTCCTGCTTCATTTCAGTTTCCTAAGTCGTACAATCTGTTTTCTTGCTAATATTTCCAACTTTGATGTTCCAGTCTCCAATTACAAGCAGCACATCTTACTTACGTGTTCTGTCCATTTCAAACTGAACTTGACTATAAAACTCACCAACCTCCTCTTCTTTTGTGATTGGAGCATAAATTTAAACAATTGTCATATTAAATAGTTGTCCATAAAGTCTATTTGAAATGATTTCATCACAGATTGTCTTGTATTCAGATGTAATCTTCACTGAAGTCTTCCTAACTATGAAAGCAACACTGTTTCCTCTATGCTTGCTTGTGGTCCTACATAATAAACAGTGTGATCTAAATAAATATGTCCAATTCTGTTTCAATTCACCTCAGATGTCAATCTATAGTAATTTAATTTCATCCTTCACTCACTTTTATCATTTGCTCATGTTGCCACACGGGAGAAGAAAATGAAACTGCAAAGACAGAATTACAGTGGAACATGAAATGTAAGAAGCATGTGTATGGAAATGCTCAACACAGTGATTAGGGCTCTGGAGCCTAAAACATATGATGAATGGTTGCAGGAATTGGGTATATCTAATATAACAAAGAGAATGATTAGGGATGACATAATAGCTGTCTTCCACTATTGGAAAGGCTGTCACAAAGAAGAGGGGGACAACCTATTCTACAAACACTTGCAGACAAGACAAGAAGTAATGGGTGGAAACTTATCAAAGCGCGATCCAACCCAGAATTAAGGAGAAATTTCCTGACAGTGAGAATAATTAATCAGTGGAACAGCTTGCCTTCAGAAGTTGTGAGTGTTCCATCACTGGAGGTTTTAAGAAGAGATTGGATAGCCATTTGTCTGGAATGGTATAGGCAGTGATGGCGAACCTATGGCACGGGTGCCACAGGTGGCACGCGGAGCCATATCTGCCGGCACACGAGCCGTTGCCCTAGCTCAGCTCCAACGTGCATGTGCGCTCTGGGCAGCTGATTTTCAGCTGGCACAAAGGCTCTGGGAGGGCGTTTTTGGCCTCTGGAGGGCCTCCGGGGGGATGAGGGAGGGTGTTTTTGCCCTCCCTAGGCTCCAGAGGCTTCCCTGGAGCCTGGGGAGGCCTATCGGACCCACCAGAAGTTGGGAAATGGGCCGTTTCTGGCCTCCAGGGGGTGAAGGAGGTTGTTTTCACCCTCCACAGGCATTGAATTATGGGGGTGGGCACTCCCACATGTGCGATAGCACATGCAGACGCGCTTTCGGCACCCAAGGAAAAAAAGGTTCGCCATCACTGCACTAGTGTTATTTTACCAGAACACTTTATTGCAGCTTTAGAATTGATACTACTATGACTACATATAAAAACAAATTGGGCTATATGTATAGAATTGCCATTACTATTGTATGTTGTTGGGAAAAAGTTTTTGTACATACTGTAGAGAAACTTTGTAGATGCACAAAAATTAGATAGAATTGCTCAGATATGGTCTACATTGAATACTGTTTATATACTTCGGATGAGTAATTATTTCACTTTTTTCTTTTTTAGATATTAATGATTGCAATCCACACCCATGGTGAGTATTCAGTGATAATTCTTTTTTAAAATACCCTAATACAGCAATAAAAATAAATGATCTTGATTCAAAATCTTCTCATCAATCTTAAGCAATTGTGCTGGGTTTACCAAATGAACTTTCCTATACTTATTTACTAATTGATTTCTACTCCTAAGAAATCTGTTGTTTCAGATTGGTAGCTGTAAAGTTTTTATGAAGGCAAATTAGCTCAAAAGAAAGTTACTTGAATAATGCAATTTAAAACAGAATTATTTGTATCTACTTATTTAATATCCATATTTAGAGTAGGAGAGGAAGTAGGAAAAAGGTAACTTTTGTTCATATCAGAGAAAGTATCTAAGTTAATAGGCATAATGCTATGATCCTCCATAGGCAGATTAGTGAGTAATCTTATTAAACCATATTTGGAATATTTAATTTCCAAGATTAGTTAAATTGGAGTTATCATGCAGTATGTTATTGTTTATCAGTTCATTTTGTTATCTGAACGGCCGTGGTTAGAGAGTGTAGGAAGTAGGAAATAGTGAGAGAATAAATCAAGAAATTATTTATTGCTAATGATTTGTAGATAAGTATGCATAAAGCAGTCACTGAAACAGCAATCTTTATAGATATACTCAGAAATAAGTCTAGATTTTATCTCACCAGTTAAAAATATTAAGACTTTCCATAGCTTGACCTTTGCTGAATAAAAATTTTCTGTTCAGATGTAGTATTTTGTCACATTTGGGGTTGTTCTATTTATTATGCTGACTGATCCATAAATAAACAACAACAACAAAAACCAAGCTTGTAAATCAAGGACTACCTGTAGTTTATTTAGCAAAGATTATTTGCCTATCCTGCAGCTATAGATACCAACACTGTGATGGTTACTAAACTCAGAAACATGCACAGCATCATATATTTCTCATTGGTCTGATACATGTTCTACCATATATAGTTAAATATTACAATTTTTGCACATGCAAAAGGACTTTTTTCCTAATATTATCTTATTAAAACTATTGCATGATTCTAGAATATTCTGACACACATTCTAATGTATTACCTTGGCTGTGTATTGAAACACACATGGTGGAAAGGAAGAAGTTGAAAATGAGCAACACACTTAACTCTTAACTCTGAAAATAATGTTCATTGGTTCGCCAGTGGACATATATCTGTGCAGCAGTTGTTAGGCAAGCTATCTGTAGACTTGGACAGACAAAGAATAAACATGGAAGATTCTTCATCTTCTAAAGCAGCAGGCAAGGTGAAAGGTTAGGGAACAAACAGATCATTCAAAAGAAATCTAGGAGAAAGACAGAAAGGAATATGGAAAAACAGTTCTAAATTGTTAGGTGGATATATTTAATTACTATCATATTGTACTGTTAAGGGAAAAAACAAAAGCTAAGGAGCTTTTGTTTGATACAGTATTGGTAAAAAGTTTTATTCTGTCAAGGAAAAAAATGGCTCTAAAATTCTCAATTAATTTATGATTACTAGTATTTCATTTTCTTTTAAAAACGTTCTCATCTTTTTGTCATGATTAAAAACCTTTTATGAATTAAATATATACTTCCGAACAATTACCAGATTCATTGTTAACCTAAGACCATCAGATAATGTGTCTTTTCTAATAGCCATGCCAGGGATAATAAAGGAGTTATGAAGAGTTAGCAAGCAGACATAGAACTATATAAGAATTCAGTGAAAAGAAGAAATACAATTATCATGGACCAGGATAAAATTTTTGTGTAGTAGTAACTGAATGAAAAAGACATTTCTGTACTGAATTCATTGTTATAGACAAAATATGCACAATAAATTTGTTTCGGTTGTACTTTATTATGGACATTATAGTTTGAAGGTAACATTTCATGTTTCCTGCAATTTACTGCAAATCACATTTGATGTTAGACATGAGCAGTAATCATTGTTTTAATAACATTTTAATAGTGTTAATTTTAACTAGGATTTATTATATTTTAATTATAGGATACCATTGTGGATAAGGTGAGTTTTGCACTCTTATTATATTCTGTAAAGTTAGTCTTTAACTTATGACTGGTCGCTTAACAACTGCTTGAAATTACACAGGCCTGGACTGGGTGCTTTATATATTTCTATCTGTTATAAAATTTCATGCCAAACACACCCACAGTCACAGGACCTTATTTTGGGTACTTGCAACTGCTTGCTTTTAGACTGGTTGCAGCATCCCATGGTCACCTGAACATGATTTACAATATTTTTGCTAGTTTCCAGCAAAAACATCTATTCAGAAGAATAGTGTCAAGAATGAAACTTTGGCAGCTATATGCCTCTTCGTTTCAACCTGTCATTAGATTAGGTGGGGAGGCGTTACTTTTGAATGGGTTAGATAGAGAAACGAAATTCTCACGATTCTGCTAAAGGCTGTGGGAACCTGGAACCTTTTCAAGGACATCACAACAGGTATGGAGTTGAAGCAGACAGTTCTCATAACAAAGAGAACTTGTTTACATGGGCTGTACGAGAAGTTGGGGGTTTGGCTGGTAAAAGTATTGTTTTATTCTATGGACTGGTGTTTGGAAATTTCTGAGTTAGTTTTGACTCAACATTACCTTGCTGTAAGATTTTTGAAAATGTCATGATCCTGGAGTTTTATTTGGATAAAAGCTAGATGTTGAGCTAGAAGTTGATAAACAGGTTTGCAGTTATGACTGCAGTGTTCATTTAATGAACACAGGGATTCACTTAAGGACCACTTCAAAACTATTATAAAATTGTATCTTATCACATACGTGAATTGAGGACAAATTGCAACTAGAAATCATGTCCCAATTACAGTTATAAGTTGAGGACTACCTGTGCTGTGACCAGAAATGAAGAATAGAAGTATCACAAATTCACTTTTAAATAGAACATATTTTTATTATGTTCAAACTCTGTTAGCTCTGCTTAAATTGTGGTCTGGAAACAAGTTAAGATTATAAACTATTTTTTCTCCTAGTTAAGCAAACCAGGATTTAAGTTAAACAAAATTCATTAGGCTTAGATGTGTATAGATATTCATTATCCATAAGAAGTGGCATCCGCAAGCTGATTTTGAAAAAAACTAAGCAGGGTTGGATTGGGTATGGTTTGGAGATCACCTATAAATTCAAAGAATGTGGGTTAAACACAAAACATTAAAGAAATATCCTGAAAAAGGTAGTAGGAAACCATCAAAAATTCTGCCAAGAAAACTACATCAATATGAAATATAATCACCAAGTGTCAAGTCTGGACTATGGATATCCATTGTCACCATTTTAACATTTGAGTGAATTTAAACTGGAAGTTAAATTTCATTATATAGCAATAACTTCTGACTTCCTCAGACTGAGACCAAAGGGATAGAGAAGAAAGAGTATTATTTGTGCATCACTTCAAGAAACAATAAATGGAAGCCTAAAATTAATAAAGTTAAATGGAAATTTTAAAAGGATTGTCGAGAAGGAAGTTCTCCTTCCCTAATTCTACATTCATAGTGAACAGAAGTGGCAATAGCAGACATTGCTTCTAGTCTACTGGTTCCAAGACCAAGAGTAGGTGGCACAAACTAACCAGATAATTAATTATAGACAATAATTGGTAATCTCCATGAAATATGCTGCCTACAGTCATGGTTATATTTCCAAGGAATTTAAAACTTCAAGATTAATTGGAAACTAGGTTACCTTATTTTTATGAGTTTGATTCTTTTTTGGGGGTGGGGAGGAATTACAGCTCCTGATGTTATGGAGAAAGTTACATTAAAACTGAAAGTACTATCAGAAGTTGTTTTTAATAAGTCAGAGAAACCTGCTTTGTGGTATAACAGAGGGGGAAAAAACCCTGCTTTTCCCTTTCTTAGGAGATCATTGTACTATCTGAACAACCGAAGTTTTAACTTTATGAATAAATCTAATTAAGTCTTCTTGTCTGCAAAAACTGACATTGTAGATACAAGTTTTCTGATGTCTACAAAATATTGGATGGTTGATTATAATGGCTTTTAATA
>JANHGD010002139.1:404853-422818 GCA_027560375.1 Imantodes cenchoa
AGAAATGCCAAAACTAGGCTAGCATAATGAATCAGTCCAAGACAGTTGGCAAAACATATCAGGAACTTTGTGACAATAGGGAGTCCTCAACTTACAACCATTTGTTTAGTGACTGATCAAAGTTAACAACAGCACTGAAAAAACTGGCTTATGGTTGGTTTTCATACTACCATTACTGCATCCCCATGGTCATTGTGATCAACACTCGGTTGCTTGGCAACTGGCATGTATTTATCACAGTTGCACTGTCCTGGGTTTCATGGGATCACCATCTATAACCTTCCCAGCTACCTTTCAAGAAGCAAAATCAATAAGGTAAACCAATTCATTTAACGAATGCAGGGAGTTGCTTAAGCAACTGTGGCAAAAACAAAAAGTCATAAAATGGGACACAACAACTCACTTAATGACTGTCTTTGTTGAGCGTCAGAAATTTTGGGCTCCACTGTGGCTGTAAGTTGAGGACTACCTCTATGCATGGCTAGGAATGAGACTTTGTTCTAAGATGGTCCACAAGCTTCTCTTCCTGATTTCATCTGTCTATCCCACCAGATCCCGTTGAATGGGCATGTTCGTAATGAGTTCTGTTGTCTAGGAAGCTTCATTTGGCGGGCCCATAGATGGTGGGCCTTTTCAGCTGTGGAACTTTTAACCCACCCACCCCTTCCCCAGATGAAGTCCGCATCATCACTCCTGGGCTTTTGAAGTTCTCTGAAGACCTGGTTATGCCAGCAAGGCTGGGGGACCTCAGGGGATAGTTGGCCCAGTGACTTTGCCAGTCAGCTTGGTGTCCCGGTGGGGGAACAATGCAATGGAGGTGGTGGATGGAGTAATAACAGATCCCCCTCCCACTGACCCCGCCTTCCCCTTGTGTCTTTGGTTTTAATGTTTGATTTTAACTTTTTCTGTTGTAAGCATAGATGTAACTGTAAACGGGCCCAGAGTTACCATGTGCTAAGACGGGTGGCCAATACGTTTGTTTGTTTGTTTGTTTGTTTGTTTGTTTGTTTGTTTGTTTATTTATTTATTTATTTATTTATTTATTTATTTATTTATTTATTTATTTATTTGGATTTATATGCCGCCCATTCCAAAAAGGACTCAGGGCGATTGAATGAATGAGTCAGGAAGGTCAAACTCAAGGCCAGCGGGCCAGATCCAGCCTGTGGGGTGATTAGATCTGGCCCGCGGGGCTACCCTAAAAACAGCAAAGGACCAGCCTGCGGTGCCTCTGTCAGTAAAAACGGACCTCACAAGGGCTGTGGGCATCCCTCCCAAGCTCTGTTTTCGCTGATAGAGGGCTGCAGGAGGCCGTCACAGCTGAAAATGGAGCTCGGGAATCCGTTTTCGCTGGCAGAACGCTCGGGCTACCGCTGGCGTCCCCGACACGAGTGATGTTGAGCTGGCCACGCCCACCCTCACCATGCCCCCTGCCCCCCACTGAGGTCAGACACAACTCTGATGCGGCCCTCAATGAAATCAAGTTTGACATCCCTGGAATAAGCTATGTGTCCCCTTTAAAAAAAAACCCCCACCATTTACGTTTGGTGATGGCCACCTAGAATTGACAAGACTTTCTTGACTGTATATTAGTATATTAGTCAAGTGCTACATGGTTTTTCCAATTTTCATAAATAATTTTTTTTAGCCTCCTGTTGAAGTTGCAATAAAAAAATCGACACATATTCATGGTAAAATGGTTTGCAGCGAACCATTATTCTGGTCTGGGGCAGGAGTGTGCAGTGTGTGCTTCTTTATAGCAGCCTTCAGAGATTTTTTTTTCCAGAAAGTTGTGCAGGGCTGCCAAGAAAACTGTTTTCTTCATTAGCCTAAGGTATTTCTCCTTTGGCCAGGCTCGGTTCCAGAACCAAGAGAAGCAGAGTGAACGGTTGTTTATATTCCCTCTGCTAAGTTTTCTCCGCAACCGAGACAGCCCAGTGATGAAATTGACTGGCCAAAAAGGAAGGTAGCTCTCGCCATCTCTCCTCTCCGAAGCTTGCAGTTATTTATTTTTCTCTATCCAAGGGGATCAAATAGTGCTGATCTTCAGCAGGACTGGTTGGAAAGGTCATTTGGTCTTTTCCAATGTGTTTTTCTCTTTTTGTTAAGCAGAACAACAACCTTTTCAGCTGTGACCGAGGTGGGATGAAGAAGCTCATAAAAGTCTCCCAAAATGTCAGAAAAAGTTCATTCCTTCTTAGGAGGAGGAGTCCACAGCTGGATTGGTTCCAGCAAAGAAGGAGGGAAAAAAAACAGATTAGACTTTTCTGCTACAGAAACAAATCCATCTCCTTCATCTGGGGTCTATTTGGCAGGAGCCTTCCAGCTTAACCAGGCAATTAATAGCAACCCTAGCTAATGCACTGAAGATGGCTAAGCAGAGCCTTACCAATGAAAATACCATCAACAGAGCCATTTATTATGGATCAAGATTTTGAACCATGTCACACTCATTGCCATTATGGCACAGTGGTTAGAATGCAGTATTGCAGGCTTATTCTGCCGACTGCCAGAAGTTCGATCCTGACCTGCTCAAGGTTGACTTAGCCTTCCATCCTTCTGAGGTGGGTAAAATGAGAACCCAGATTGTTGGGGGGCAATATGCTGACTTTGTAAACTTCTTAGAGAGGGCTGAAAAGCACTGTAAAGCAGTATATAAATCTAAGTGCTATTGCTATTTTAATGAGTTTATCTGGAGTAGGACATAGGATACTGCCTAGCCCCAGGAATGTGCGATCCCGGGAAGTTGTCACAAAACAGAAAATTGAATTTGACTGAAAAGGGAGAAAGTATTTAATGCACTGATTCTATTAACTAAAAGCAAGGTTTGTGTGTGTTAGTGAATGTTGAATTAAATTATATTTAGTTTTTTCCTGGACCCACCGACGTCTTGAACTACAGGCCTGAGACGTCAAGTGAGGTCAGAAAAAATATTTTGTACCCCTGATGCAGAAATTAGATATTTGGATAAACATTGGAAAGCCTTTTAAGGATGCCCTCATGTCCCGCCCCAACCCACAAAACTAAACAAAACCAAGACTTTTCTTAAACAGGACATTCATTGTGCTCTTTCCAAACCCATTGAATGTTACTACAGATAGTCCTCATTTAGTGACAGACTCACTTAGCAACCATTCATGTTTACAACAGTGATGAAAATGCAACTTTGCAAACCAATCCTCGCATTTACAACTTTCGCAGCCCTTTAAAGCAAAAGGAAGTTGAAGATAGTAAAATCATGATATTTTACTTAGCAACAAAACCAAGGAGAAAAAACTTCACCTTCCATTATTTTACATTACATTAAGAAATGAGGAACTACATCAGCTTCACTAACAGCATAAATGACCATAAAGGAGAATATTTGTAGAGTTGAAATGCCAAATGACTTTTAAGAAATCCACTTTTCATACTGATTCCTTATGTAATATTTCTATGTTCTATAGGTAGTCCTCAAGTCCCAACAGTTTAGTGA
The DNA here is from genome assembly GCA_027560375.1 of Imantodes cenchoa. Taxonomy (NCBI): domain Eukaryota; kingdom Metazoa; phylum Chordata; class Lepidosauria; order Squamata; family Dipsadidae; genus Imantodes; species Imantodes cenchoa. The sequence goes on from JANHGD010002139.1 coordinate 408,329, forward strand.
CCGTTTTTCACAGTTATGACCATTGCAGCATCCCCATGGTCACATGATCAAAATTCAGATGCTTAGCAATTGGTTCATATTTATTACAATTGCAGTGTTCTGGGTTCATGCAATCAGCTTTTGTGATCTTCTGACAGGCAAAGTCAATGGGAAGCCAGATTCACTTAACAACCATGTTACTAATTTAACAAACACAATCATTCACTTAACAACTGTGGCAAGAAAAGTTGTAAAATGGGAAAACTGACTTAACAAATGTTTCACTTAACAAAATACATTTTGGGCTCCATTGTGGTTGTAACTCGAAGACTACCTGTACTGTTTTTGAATAACAGAAATAAGAGGCCAGCTTTCTAAAAGCCATTAATAATCAATTAGTCATATGCTTGGTTTCCATTTCAGTTGCCTTTCCTATCTCATTTTCACCCAAATTTGATTTTTTTTGTCTTTGTTTGTTTCCAGGTTTTATGTTATGAGTCATTCGTCTTGCCAATCGTTTTTTGAGAGAATGTGCATCATCAGCTGTTTTCAATATGTCATTAAACTGCCAAGTATTGGACTACTATACATGAAACACTAGTAATTTTTCTATTCTATGCAGGAAGGATTTCCTTCTTTATGATGGAACTCTAGTGACAGAAAGGATAGTACATGGACATCCAATTTGGACATCTAATGGTCCTCAACTAGATCTCTGTTAATTTGAATTGTTACAAATCTAGACTACTGTATATAGTCTTTTCCTGGCTTTTAGTTAGTATAACATTAAATTGCCTATACATTAGGGGTAAAATAACAGCAACAACAACAGCTAAATGCCTTTGCAGTCTTATCCTATAACTATGAGATAAGTATTAACAGAAATTAAAATTCTCAGGAAATTGTTAAAGATCTCCAATTTCTTATTGGCAGATAATACAGGTAATTAACTTTTAGTGACTTTAACTTTCTATATTTTTCAGAAGGCCTAGCACATGAAAAGCACAATGACAGAAACATAAATCCAACATCTGCTTTAAGATTAATTACGTGTAACTAGAAATGTCAATACTAATGCTTTGACAGTCCTTTTCTTTTTAAACTTTATTGGCTGAAAATCATTTAAACATTGTATTTCATTACCATTAACTTTATCTTTTTATATAGGAGATCTCAGAGGACTCAACTAAAAACAGTTATAATAAAAGTAGAAGGATTGCATGCATATCAATACAACTGACAGCAAAATTGATGACAAGAGAATTAATCTTACATATTGCTGAATCTATGACTTTTCACTTATATGTCATTTACTTTCACTTCTGAATTATTAATCAGAAGTTCTTTCTGTTCTATTAAAGGTATTGCAAATGTTGATAAGTTTTCACTTATAAACGAAAATGTCGCCAATGGTCTCCATATTCAGTTGGTATGAATGAAGTCTATCCATTTTAATAATCATCTAGTGCTATCTTTGATTGCACAATAGGAATAGAAAATAATCTCAAAAGACCCTTTCAACTCCTTTCAGCATATAATAAACAGATTAATAACAGCATATTCAATTTCAAATGATGTTTGTATATGTGTTGCACAATCCACTTTTTCTTGAGTAGAGAAGAATGATAAGCATAGCTTCTGAGTCAGTTAACAAAGGAGGGTTGGTCAACTTGCAATTTGAATTGCACCTCAAATAAAAGAGAATATACTGCAGTGATACTATTGAACTCTTCTCAATACGTTTGATTTTGACCTTGAGAAGTCTGAAGTTTATCATCCATTCAGAGATGGGAAATCAATTTTTTTCCTCTAGTTTCTTGTAAATGCTATTCTAGAAGTTGAAGCACTACAGTAGTATCAATGGAAATGAAATGTATTATGCTTGCTGAATGTTTTCTTCTGTAAAAATTACAAGATTCTTGAATTCCATCATCTTTTTCCACTTGACAATTATAATAATAAGTATTTAAGAATATAGCATTATACATTTATTCAACAATAGGTTTCTGAATTGCAATAATTGAATCCTGCTTTAAAAGAAATACATCATTACTACTAAATAATACGTCAAAATGAAAACATGGCAAAATCGTATGTTTAATTACAAAGGCATAACAGATTTTAGGAATGTTTATAAAAATCAAAACAATTTCAACTGATTATTCTTGCTTTAGGTAATTACATCATATTATTTAATTGAAAAGTAATAGAATATGAAATTTGGCCTGGTAGAGTCATGTTCCAATGGTTTGAACTCAGCAGGAGTACCGGAGCTTATTAAAGATGTTCTTCATCTGTTGAAGCAGTACATTTTAACTAATGCATATGTTTTATTTTGAATGTCTACTTCTGTCACATGAAAATGTTATAATGTTATAATAGTAAAGAAACATACTTTAACAGCTGGATATTAAAATAAAATGGGTACATTAAAAATGGACAGATTGGAAAATGGCATATTAAAGATAGACCAATTAAAATCTACAATATGAAAATGAAAAGAACATGCAGATAAACTTGCTGCATGGCACTGATGATTCTAAAACTGGATGTTTGTAGCATTGAGGATCTCTCTCTCCTTCCATTAATTACTTTCTGACTAATTAAAGATGATACATTGATATTACTTCAGAAAAATGCTTGCTTGCCTACTTAGTGAGAAAAAAGAACAAGAATTACAGCTAAAAAGCATCAAGGCAGAAAAATAATAAGAATAAAGTGAAAATATAGAGATACAAAAATCGAACTTGGTTTTAATTTTGCCTGAAGGATTTAAGGAATCATTCTGCAATAATTTTGGACAATATGATTGTTTTTACTAGCACTTTTATGTTTTTGGCTCATTAAGAGGGAAACTCAGAATTAACACTGAAGTAGTACTTTGGTTGGAGCAATCCCAAGGTTATGTGAACAAGTATGAATTTGAAGAAAATTTGCTCAGTTTTTGTGCCTTGTTAGTGATTCAAATCAAGATATTACTTTAGTACTATTTTATATCTATCTCGCCCTGACTTCCATCCTGCATTCTACAGCATCAGATTAGGTATAAATTCTTCAACTTGGATCTTCCTGTTTTTTTTATAGAATTATGTTTTATAAACTCACACAACAGCAGCTTTAGTTATTTTATAAAAGCTAGTATTCATATTTGTCTTGGAAAAGAAAACGCTAAAATTCAAGATCAAATTCTTATAATAAATCTGCCACTAATAGCTACTCATACCTTGGGTAAAGTTCATTTTACAATGTATAGATTTTTCCACTATGTTGCTTTCTCTAACCAATGCATCCTGTAGCGCAAGGGAGTCAAACTCAAGGCCCGGGGGCTAGATCCGGTCCACGGGTGCTTAGATCTGGCCCACGAAGCTGCCCTGGAAACAACAAAGGACTGGCTCATGGTGCCTCTGCCAGTGAAAACGGAGCTCCCAAGCTTCGTTTTTGCTGGCAAAGGGTTGCAGGAGGTGGAAGCGCAGGAAGCTGGCAAAGGGTTGCAGGAGGCGCAAGTGCAGGAAGCACAATAACACAATTAGATATACATGTGTGCTCACCGGCAGCTGCGTAAAAATCCGGGCGTACCGGCAGGAACCCACCACTGTTGGGAGCCCGTTTTCTCTGGCAGGTCACTCACACCACCACAGATGCCCTGACATGAGTGACGTTGAACTGGCCATGCCCATCCTGCCACATCCACCCGTGCTCCCCAAGGTCAAATACAACCCTGTTCCAGTCCCCAATGAAATTGAGTTTTACACCCCTGCTGTAGTGAGTTACAGGAACCAACAGATCAAAAGAAAAAGGAACGACTACCTTGATTACAACTGAATTGGACCTTTCTTGGATGCTTAGCTCTTCTAATTAATATATTACCATCTTTGATATTAACTAGTTCAAAACAAATCTCAGAAATGCTCCAAAGGTATCATTCATATACATTGACCAAAGCTTACTGCCAGCCAGTAACAGAACCAAATCGCTAACTTTAATAATGTACTTTCTAAATGAACATGTGGCATCAGTGTATTGTTCCATGTATTGTTTCATTCGGTCCCTGTGTTTCTGATTATCAGATTATTATTATAGTGAATTATATATCTCTACTTCAGAACAGAAACTAAGAAGCTTAGAATGGATGTCCTGAGAAAGAAGCAAATTTGGTTTTTCCTCTGAAGTTCTATAAGGAGTGCTGTGAATGATTTGCTTTTTTAGATATGTCTTTCTAATTCCTATTTTCATTGTGTGCAGCCTGTGCAGATTTTGTTTGTGAAAAGTGTAATGTGAAAGGTTCTATTTAGTCTCAGGATGGCATTTGCAGGATTGCCTTCTCCTGCATTCATCTGTCTACTGATTCAAGTTAATAAGGTCAGCTCTTTCCAGATCTGTCTATGTCAGGATGCCCCTGGCAGGAATTCAAAGTTGGGCCTTTTTGAACACCGCTTCCACATCCTCCAATGTACTCCTTCCATTTCAGGTTGTTCAACTGTTTGACGGTTAAAACATGGCAGAAGAGGACAGGATGCTGTGATTAAAGACAGACACTTGTGGACAGTGGTGATATTCAAATTTTTTTCCTACTGGTTCTGTAGACATGGCATGGTGGGGAGAAGTCATGTGACTGAGTAGGTGTGGCCAACTCGACATCACTCAGGTGACCACCCCCACCAAGCCACACCTACATAACCTGGTAGAAAAAAAATGCATTTCTACCTATCTACCTATTTTCTGCCCAGGCCTGGCCTAATCTGTCAAAGGCCTCCTTCTGCCGGAAGGGATGAGCAGTGAGCAGCTGGAAAGGGCAAGTGGCAAGCGGTCGGAAGGGGAGAGTGATGACCGGGCAACCGGGCAGGCATGAGCGGGGTCAGCCAGAGATGGTATTTACTGGTTCAGTGAACCAATTCAAATTACCGCGACTGGTTTGCCCAAACTGGTCCGAACTGGTCGAATACCACCCCTGTTTGTGGAGACATATTTTTAATGTATTTTCTCTGTTTAGTGTTCACATTATATTTGGTTTATTTTATGGGGGAATTTATTTAGCATTCTTGAAGATTGAGTTTTATTTAATGGGTAGGTTTATTCAAGTTACATTGAATGCTACAAGATAAAGCATGTTGAAATTCTGGGCATATTGGTAAACAATAAGGATTTAAAATTTATTTAATGTCTATATTCTTGTAAAAAAAAGAATTTATTTATTTTTAAAAAAATAAAGGACAAACTAAAAAATACAAACTAAGAAGGAAAAGGACAAACTAAAAAATACAAACTAAGAAGGAAAAGGGAAAAATTACCAATGAACTCAGTACTATAATATGAAATTTACCAATGAACTCAGTACTATAATATGAACAATGCAATATATTATAATATAAACAGAATCTCAGAACATACTGCTGCATCCTTTGATTAGTAGGGGAAAAGTGCTATTTCCAAAACACTGAATAGGTTTGCTGAAAATGAGCATCAAAGCATTGGCATCAGTTAAATATATAGCAAATGTATATATCATTATAACCCTAACAAAAGCAGGAAAAAGTAAAAAGAAATTTTGGTTCGCCTGAAAAGAATGAAGGGATGTAACTGGAGACTTTAGACCAATGAAGAAAATGTGAGGCCTGATGTGTCACAATGAGGTGTAAAGAATCTGAATGATACAAAAAGAAAAAGAAGAAAATATCAGAGAGAAATGTATATCTGTTTTCTTGCACTAGGAAAGCACAACTCTTCCATTTTTTTCTTCACTGTAATCACAATCTATAGACCCAAGTCAAAGAGCAGACAATTTTCCAAAAGTAATTTGGACCAGCCATTCAGTCATTAAGCAAAGTGGTTGCTAAGTGAAACTCAAACTGTGATTATGATCTTTCTTCAGCTCTCCTTTGTATTACAGATCTGCAAAGATTGTAAATGCAAGGATCAGTCATAAAGTTACTTTTTCATGAGCATGCTAACTGAATGGTTGCTAAACAAAGCAGTCATTAAACGAGGACTACCTGTAACTGCAACGGTTTAATTAAAACTTTCCACCTATTTGTAAGTTTCCAAAGTAAACTATGCATTATTCATAAATATACACAAAGTCTTTCACTTCCATGCTTTTTTCTTTATGCATATTTATGTATATGAGAAATATTACAAAGAAAAAAAGTATTTTATTTTACTAAAAATACTGCTGTCATATAGTTAGCAAGTATCTGGATTTTTAGTGTGCCATAATATATTTTTAATTTTTTTAGATCTTTTGCAATCAATGCATGAAATTCCATATTCCTTTTCCCACACAAAGGAATGGGATAACTTGCAAATATAACTTAGAGAAACCATCTAGAAAATAAAGTGAGTAAACCAGACCTTTTTCTACACTTGAACTTCTTGATGAGAACATTTAAAATTGACAAATTAAAAGTAATTTTGTACTGTCAAAATCCCACAGAACTATCTCTACAAAATGCGCAGAACTTTACAGGTGATGGATAGTTGGTTTGCATGGCACTTACACAACTGCAAGTTAAATTAATAATATCACGATCTATCTCCAGTGTCAGGTATAAATGACTTTTCACATCAATAACTTGTTTACAATGATGTTCCTCCAGCATTTAAGATGGTATATTGATTTCATAGTTTCTGCAGAAAAAGCATGAATACAGAGAGAGAGGGAGATGGGGAGAAAGAGAGGTGGGGGAGGGATGGATTGAGAGAGAGAGAGGGAGGGAGGAGAGAGAGGAAGAGAGAGAGAGAGAGAGAGAGAGAGAGAGAGAGAGAATTCATATATTTTGTTTTAAAATGGGGTTTCCTATAGCTTAAAAATTGCAGGTTTGGACTGAGGCATAAAATGGAAGGCTTTGTAATTTATAAGAAGATATACAGTAATTATTATTCCATGATCATAATATCAGATTTGATCAGATTGACTTTCACTCTACCATAAGTACCAAGAGCAATTCATACAAAATAAAGTTTTTGGCAGTGAAGTGCCCATATTAATCAGTATATCAATATTTTAGCCATAAAAATGGCAAACATGTTTCTGCATATAAATTTCACTTCTTAGCCATGCAGGCTTATAGTGAATTTGCTTTTTAAATGTTCAGTAACAATTCTATTTTTTTCAACTGGATATAAATTATTTTTATAAATCTTCCCAATTATTCTTTTAAAAGGTTCTCACACTTTAGCTCTTTACTCTGGAATGGAAAATTAAATTCTACAGCATGCTAAACAGTCATTATTAGAAAAATAAAATACAAATTAAAATCAATTATACAGCTTGGTTCTCTTAAAAAATAATGTTTCCTTCAAATGCTAAAAGAAGTGCATTCACTTTTTGTTATTTTCTGTGATGAAAATAGTAGTTCAATGTCTACCCCCACCCACCCTTCAGATACAAAAGCAACCATTATGGAAGAATAAAATGAAATCTGTTTTCTACAATGGGAAAAGAATTCAGTACTGCTTGTATTGAAATGTTGATTGTTATCAATACAAAGTCATAAATTACTAAATCTAAGAAATTATGCAGCAATTTTACACCAAAGAAATTGCTTGTTGAAATAAATTGTCACACAATTATCTGTAAAATAAATTACTTCTACTCAAGTTTCATGTTGTTATTTGCAATCAATGTGCCTTTTCCATACCCTATTTTTATACTTGTATTTTTCCCTCAACATCTGAAAAAATAATTGCAAAAATATTTATTTGCAGGAAAGTACTGACATTTTTAATGCTAATTACAACTGAACTGTTAAATTCAATATTGAATTGAACCTTAATGCCACACACATCCATATAAAATATAAAGCATATAACCCCATGGAGAGAATAAGAATGGATAAAAAACAGGGGTGATAAAAGTTTTCCAAAATAACTTCCCTAGTTTCAGTTGACTGACAACATCAATTTTGGGTCTATTAGAAAAGGACACTCCCAAAACTTAGGAGGATGGAATTATAAAGTTTATCCTTTCCCGTCCCTAGAAAGTTTTGTTACCATTCTACTTTATTTATTATCTGACTTTTGGCTTGATGCTTACTACTATTTCTTTTCCAGACCTCTTCATGGGAAAGAAGGTCAGCCTTGCCTTTCCAACAGCAGGTAACCATCTTCCAGGTACCATCTGCTTTATTTAATTAGAGACCAATATAAGACAATTAATTCAAATCTTCAGATTGGCAGGCAGGGTTATAGTAACACTTTAATTATCTGGAAAGTCCACTATTAATCAAAGTAATTCTACTTTATCTGAAAGAGCACCATGTCTTTCTCAAGGATGACCGGTGTAAGAGACTGGTTAAGATAAAAATTTGAAAGAATGCTCCATTTGTTGGTATATGTTCCTTTCCTGAATAAAACAGGTTGGACTGAAAAATAAGAGTCTTACTTCTGAGTACCTCTTACAAAAACAAACTATTAAGTATCTTCTTTTATTTCTGATCATTCAAGAATTTATTTAATAAAAAGTTAGGATTTCTTATTGATGATTTTTTTAAAAGAAAAAACATTAAAAAAATTGTAATGTTGTGACAACTACAAAGGCTATTGGAAATTTATCCAGAAGACTCTTTACATGAAAATATCTGATAAAATGCTAAGTAACTGTTTGATTAAAGTGCTGTTGCTTTAAATCTTTGTCAAATAAATAGCTTATGTCATCAACCATTTTGGTGTTCCACTATCAAAGTGTGATGGGATTTTTTTGGGAGGGGGAGGACTGGATATGTATTTTGCTTTGCAACATGGAAAAGTGGAGGCTTTCATGCTTTCAATGTTCACAGTAAAGTTATTTATAAGTATTTACCGCAGGTATATACAACACAATCTCCGTATTTATCCAGTGCCACTACTCTCTATGTCTCTACTCTATCCCAGAAAATAGTATTCCCATCCACCCACCACCCCCATAGGAATTCTCCTTATCACTTTCACTCCATGCCCCTCTCCCGCATTTCTGGGCTTATCAAGACAAAGGAATCACATTACTTCTCTGTTGCTGGAAGGACCTGGTACCAGGACTTTACCAATAATAGACAATCTCTTCCCTCCCATTTTGAATCTTGTCATCTCTCTAGGTCTTCTCCTTTTCCAGGATAGTCATCTATGGATTTTTTCCCCCTCTTCCCTGATGAGGAACTAGCAACTGCTACGCACATTCACACAACTCCACTCTCCAACTCTTCTCTCTACCTATTTTCACAGTCTTTTTCTCTCCTCTCCCTCCCTCTCTCCAGTTTTTTAGTTAGACTGACAGCATGTCCCTTAGCAACTAAGGAGGTGGGGTTTTTTTTACAGGAAATGAAAGACTAGTACTGAGATAACTTCTTGATATGAAGATTGTATTATTCTATTTTTCTTGACACCTTAATCCATGTAACCGAAAACAAGAATCATAGAGGAAATATGAAGATTTGGAAAAAAAATGGAAAAGAAAAGAAAATAGAGGGCTCGTTTGGTCTAATACAGTGATGGTGAACCTATGCACGGGTGCCACAGGTGGCACGCAGAGTCATATCTGAGGTCACGCGAAGTATTGCCCTATGTCAGCTAATTTTCTGCCGCCTTTTTGGCCGTTTTCACTCTCTCAGGCTTCAGGAAAGCCTTCTGAACCCTGGGGATGGCAAAAAATGGCCCAACAGGCCTGCCGGATGTCCTGAGGCTTCAGTGAGGCCTGTGTGCATGCATGAGGGGGCAGTGCAGGGGGTTGTGCGCATGCCTGGGGGCAGTGCAGGAGGGCATTGCTTTATGGGTGTGGGCACGCACATGCATGCTATCGTGCACATGCACACCCTTTTGGCACCCGAGCCAAAAAAGGTTCGCCATCACTGGTCTAGTAGTTAAATCACCAGGCTAGAAAACAGAAGTGTACGTTTTAAGCATGAAAACCAGGTGGATGACTTTGACCAATCAACTGACCTTACTGGGTTTTTTTTGGGGGGGGAGGAAGAGATATTAGGTTGAGTTATTTATAAAAATAATAAAGGTAGGATAAAAAATATTTTAAAAAATATATCCCATATAATACTTTTGTTTACTTGACAGACTTGGGAAACAGCCAAATCAGCCAGAGATACAGAGGTTGAAATAAGTGGGATTTGTCTTATGCATGACTTCAGGTACTACAAGCAAATCTTGATAGCATTCACTTCATTGATAACCTGTTCTAGGTATGATCTAAATATTGTTGCATGTATTGATCCTACATTATCTGTCATAAAAAGTGACAAAGGTGGTTATGATTTGCAATATTTTAAGCGGACTAGCTATTTATCAAGCTTCCAAAGAGAAACAATATGGATGAAGATGTTATGGCTGATCGTTTCAAAAGACATAGAGGTTATAGAAGGAGAAAGGTTTATAACAGTCTGATTCATAGTGCTGAAAACCAAGCTTATTACGCACTGCCCTCTTCTGTTGCATAAGGCATTTCAGCATGAAAACATTACATTTTCATAAATTTGCCACATCTGGTGTGCCAGGTTGGGTTTTTTATAAAAGTATGCAAAAATGTGACAAATGTTGATTGAGTGGCTAAAATGAGTGACAATTTCTTTAGAAGTGCCTACACACAGTAGTTTGCAGAAGCCTGAAAAGATCCAAAAGGTGTCAGTCAAAGACAGTAGTGGCTCATGTTAATTTTAGATTCATCAGGAGATATAACATTTGCATGTTGTACATCCAGTCACTTCAGCGTGAGAACAAAGTTAAAAAAAACTACCAGAAAGCCAAATTGCAAAATGTTCCCTTTTAACACAGTCCATGTTATACAGACTAACATAGATTAATAAAGTAAGTACTGTATGTGTGTGTGTGGCGGGATTAAAAAGTCTTTGAATCGGTAAATAAAAATGCAATGTTTTCATTTAAAAATAATTTACAGATTTATTTTCCCCATAGTAATGCCATCAGCAAGTTGCTTTACTGCTTTCAAGTTGCTTACTAATTTCATCTAGCATTCTCATGTGATATAATGTTTATGGTATTTTGGAAAACCGTCAAGAAATATCTCTTCTATTATGGTACTTCTACCTTAAAAAGAAAACTTCAGAACATGAGAAGAACGTTGAGGGGAACTCTTAGTTTAAAATCACAAACATACACACTAGACTATTTTCAGGAGATTTCAAAGAAAGCAGAGCCCTATTTGTGTTGGGAGGAAACCATAGAATTGTGCATTAATGTCCATTTAACGAATATTCATTGTGTTTATGACAATAAAGTGAAATTATCTCACAACTCCAATAGAAAATTAGATTCTTTACTCAACGAATAGTGACACCCCTGAGGACCTTTGGAATTTTGTTGTACTCTCATGGGATCACTAAGTGAATTGAATCAGATGGTGGTGAAGTTGCTCCAGCTTTATAGTTGGAATTAAATCTATACTAAAATATACTAAAGGTCACTAGTAATTAAAAGGCTAGTACAGCTTTTCTGTAATTTATTGTTCAAGTAGATATAAACACATTAGTAAATTATAATGTTGTTAACTTGTAATATCTATTTGTTAAACTCTCCTAGGAAGTTAAGAATATTTCCTGAGCAGGGGTGGGTTCTAACTTACCTTGCTGCCGGTTCGCTTCCTCCTGAGCCACATGGCCGTGCCTCGTGGGTGCATGCACACTTTGCATGTCGCCCATGCACAGTGCCAAAAAATAAAAAGCCAAAAACAAGATGCTGACCGCATGCACAGTGCCAGAAACTCTGCTTCTGCATATGCTCAGAAGAAAATTAAAAAAATGAAAAATCAAAAAATGAAAAATAAAATAATTTTTTTAAAAAGAAGCTGAAAACAAGATGATGACCTCATGCACAGCGCCGGAAACTCAGTTTCTGCACATGCTCAGAAGAAAAAAAATTAAACATTTTTTGAAAAGATGGTGGCGGCCACAGACCGGCGCTGACCGAACCAGTTCCGTGATGTCATCATGATGTCACCACGGGTCGCTACTGGTCCAAACCAGGAGAAACCCACTTCTGTTCCTGAGTAACTTGAAAGAGCTAAACTACTTCTACAAAATGAGTTAGCCAAACCATTTCATCTGCTGATAAAACAGGAAACAACAACTCATCAAAGTCAAAAGATACATGATCCATAGTTCCCAAAGCAAGGCAAAAGAAATAAAGAACTTTTTTCCATGGTAAATATACAACAAAAAGAATCATTAATTTAATAGCACCTCAAATCTCTATTTTTAAAGTAGTCAACTTCACTCAAACCTCTATGTTAACTAACAGTTGTCAAATCCTCCGACCAGTAAATATTTATTATAAATCAACCAAATTAGAATACACTTTTCTAAATTAAATTCACTAACAAAACACAAGGAATAAAAATAGCCATCAAAAAAAAAATAAAAGATTGCTTCAACATTCCTTTCAAAGGAACGAGCACGTCTATGTAAAGTAAGTTTACATGTGAATCCGCTTCCACCATCGCACTGAATAGGAAAGCCATTGCAAACACTATATTTAGAAGCAGCCATGCTTGAAATACAATTATTTCTAGATTACAGTGGAAGTGTTTTTGGGAGACACACCACTCAGCAAAGTAAAAAAAGAAATTCTACATACTGTAAATACTTAGGATCATCGATGCTTTCTTGTGGTGGTTTTTAGTACAGATGAGGCTGTACTAAATAGGCTTCAGAATAAGCATAACTGAATCCTCTTGGAATTACTTCAAGCAAATATGATGTTTAAGCACTTCTCCCTTTCGATTATTAAATGTCCAGAGGTACAGATCTTTGTTGTCTGGGGTGAGGGAAAAGGAGAGATTTATATTTATATTTATTTTAGTTTCCTACACTAGATAGCAAAACCTCTAATACTGTTTTGTTTTACAGAACAGATCACTGCATCACTCCAGGTTGTTTCCAGCAGAAAAGCACGGTGGTTGACCATATATAATAACAATAATGATACAATAATAAAGTTTTGATATGGTAGATTCTTTTTATTTACATAAGGATTTATACCACAATGCACTAATAATATATCACAAAGTATTATAATGTTCAGTCTTTTGAAAGATCAGTTTTCACATTCTGGCATTTCTGAATGCTTTAAGTGCTACTTAGCTTTTCTATGTGCTCTTATTTTTTGCACTTGTAAAGACGTGGCGGTGTTCATTCCAACGTAGGTGCAAAAAGTTCTAAAGATATGTACACATGTTCTTGCATAAAATGATATATAACAAGGCTGGCACATAGTTGTGCAGTGAATAATTTTAAAACGACCTCTTTCTGTTTGTATATTGCTTAATTTTTTTTCCTGTGGTTACTATGATTTTTGGATGTGCTTTCATTGCTACCTGAAATAATAGGAAAGTGGTTTATGAAATGCAAAGTCAATTGTGATTGATGCTGCTGCAGAGCTTCTCTCTATCCTTTGTTAACACAGCCACTAAAAGCTAACAGGAAGCCAATGTTATTTTCTGTGTCTTGTCAATAAAAAGAGATGGGAGTAACCAAAACAATTTTCCTTCCAAACTCCTGGCTGCCCTGATGCTAAAAGCAATGATGCGTAGGGTTTTTTTTTTCTTTTGTAAAAACCCTCATAACTCCTTACCTGATATACGAGTAGGAAAGTTTGACAGAACAGAATGATACAAGGCAGCCTCAAACATTTGGCACAATGCTCGTCTGGCATACAGAGACTGCCTGTCAAATGCCTGTGACTCCATACAGCAGCTAGGGACCCTATGGAGTAGCAGATGGACTATTAAGGTAGTATTAATGTAGATGCCATCAGTTTTCAGTTCTGACTGGGACATACTCTTTAGAACTATGAGCAGCTGCTGCCATTTATTGTGACAGCTTCCTGCTAACTTTTGCCAACTGGCACAATCTGACTCTTTGTACCTGAACTATTAAATGTGTGCCTTCTACCATTTTTGTCCTCTAGAGAACTCTTTTAATAATACTCTCAAGGAAGAACTAGGCATTTATCACCAAAGCTGTATAGGCAGGTCTCTTGCCCCTCTACACATGCAATAGATGTTATGTAAATAATCTATATACTGTATGTGCTGCCCCATTCAGGTAAATGTCTGAAAGAATTTAGCAAAACCAAGCATTAGGTCCTATGAATTCTTAGTATTTTAACGTTTAACCAAATGCCTAGGTCCGTGATGGTGAACCTATGGCATGCGGGCCACAGGTGGCGTGCGGAGCCATATCTGAGGACACACGAGGCATTGCCCTATGTCAGCTCCAGTGTGCATGTTTACACTGGCCAGCTGATTTTCAGCATTCCGGAGGTTGGGGGGGAGGCCATTTTTGCCCTCTCCAGACTTCCAGAAAGCCTCCGGAGTCTGTGGATGACAAAAAATGGACCCAACGAGCCTACCAAAAGTTCAGAAATGAACTTCCAATAGGCCTGTTGGGCCCTTTTTTGCCCTCCCCAAGCTTCAAGGAAGCCTCCTAAAGCCTGGGGAGGGCAAAAAACGTCCCACTGCCCCTACCAGAAGTCTGAAGGCTTCAGTGAGGTCTCCGTGCATGTATGGGAGGGCAGGGG